>ML425466.1:0-64652 GCA_005239525.1 Nicotiana knightiana
TCAAAGAGACTAAGTGTCTCATTTCTCACCACAACCAATCCGAACCCGAACCAATCAACCCAAAGAAATACAAAATTGAACCAAACAAGAACAAAGCAGAAATGGAAAAAATAGGCTAAACTCTCGGAACGACCGGTCGGGTCGTTACATTGAGTAAGGAGCCCTTCTCCTTATTAATTATGTAACCTTTTCGATCAGGAGATATCAAATATACCAAGTATAGCTTATCTCCTTCACGTGCATCCCACATGCTTGAATCTTCCTGTATCTATGCACACAAGGGATGGACCTGGTTCATGCCTGAGCTTCCTTTGTCAATCTTGAAAACTAACATTCACTTAGGCCAACAAATTCCCCCTTTTTGATGATGTCAAACTCTGTGCTTTTTCATAAGCTTAGTCCCTGTTCCAACTTAGCTCAACATCAACACAATGTTAAAAACATTTTTCCTTTTAATCACTTATCATCAAGGACCAAGTACATTAGGTTATAAACATCACTGTTCAAAGTGTAAAGCACAATCCTTTTCCTCCTTTTGGCATTATCGAAAAGTTGCATAAATAAGTAAGATAACCAGATTTTAAAACTAACTCATGGCCACTGGGGCTACTTCAAATGCAATCATGGATTAATCATCATAGATCAAGATAAGAATTTTAACCATCAAAGAAATATAAAAAAAATAATTAGAGCAAAAGACAATGAATTTCATTGATGATTGATAAGATTCTACCACGAAGCATAAGAAGAAATAAAAATAGAATCCTTATGCTCTCACGAGTTCATGCATACTAAGTACATCAAAATCGGACCCCGAATGTCCCCTCAATTCCCCAATTTAAACTCTCAAGTTTTAAACCCTTAATCTTCCAATTTCCCCACTAAAACGTGATTAAACAATGGGATAATTTCCATAAATACAAGATACAAAGTCCATGTAGCTTACCTCACTGAATACACTTGGTTCCCCTTTGAAATCCAAGCTCAAAGCTCCAAAATTCGTCATAAATGGTGAAGAAAATGAGAGAGATTTGCAAAGGAAACCTTATATAGGTTCTGCCCAGCGATGTCGCACCTGCGACCTGAAACCACGAACCTACGGCGCCGTACCTACGAAAAATCCCTCGCAGGTGCGGAAACTCACTTAAACAAAAAATTTTGCATCTGCGATCCTAAACACATACCTGCAAGCCCGCAGGTTCGATTAAACTTCCGAACCTGCGCTCCTAGGCCAGGTTCCAAAACTCCACACCTGCACATGGTGTTCCGCACCTGTGCCTTCGCACCTGCGGCTCCCCATCCGCAGGCGCGGCCACACCAGAAGGCCTGCACTAGCAGCCCTTTGCTGCAATTGTTTCCAACTTCTAACCTTCTGAAATCCATCCCGAACCCCTCGGGGCTTTAACCAAAACTACCAACAAGTAATATCGTTATACCAACCTAGTTGCACCCTCGAAACACTAAAAATAACATCAAAACACCAAATCAAATCCAAATTCAAGCCTAAGGATTTCTAAACTTCCGAAATTCGCCAACAATGCCGAANCACTAGAAACATGAGCAAGACTAACAAAAAATTCGAAACTGGGTCACTGGTTGATCTACTCTAGGCTAGGAGCCTTAAGGCTGGGAAGGGCCAGGTGCATGATTTTTGGCTTGGAGGAGTTTCAGCATATATTAAAGAATGCCACCATTCTTCTCTTTATCTCTTGCCAGCTCAGTTCTGAGAGCATCTCTCTCAGTCTCCACCTCTGTCAACCTCTTCTTCAGCCTCTCAATCTCAGCCTCTTTAGCCCCACTTTCTTGCACAAGGCTCTCACCTTGCTATTCATTGGTACCTTCTTGGATGAACCAGATTCTTTAGGAGTGGCATGGACTTCATAGTCACAAGCAATCAAAGTAATTTCCCTAATTGATCCTTGATTTGTACCAACCTCCCACTTCTTCATAGGTACCTTGAAATGTGCAAGCACGACTGTGAGAATGAAGCCATAGGGAATGGAACGAGTCTTGGTGCCATTTAGAACGCTACCAAGAAGCTGGATGATAAATCTTGGCCAATTAATCTGCCTCCTACTGTCCTAACACTCCATGAGGACCAAGTCCATGAAGTTATCAATGTGCCTACTTTCCTGCCTTGGCAAAACACATTTGATGACAAATTCGAATAGCACTTTGTGAGTTGGCTTCATCTCACTCTTGTACACAGCCTTGGGCTCAATTTCCTCCTCATTATCATTGAATTTTCTTGTAATTGAAAGGGCAGTAGGAAGATATTCTAGGCTTGGCCACTTGAGCTTTGTATAGCCATTGTACCGCGAAACAGGTACACCCAGGATTTCTCCCAACTCCATCACATCGAAAGAGACTTGCACTCCTTTCACCATACTAGTAAACCTTCCTTTTTTCACATCAGCATTTTCCATAAACTCAACAATTTCATTCATGACCAGGCTACCATCCATCTGAAGGACCATGTACTTATAGCCTAGCAACTTCAACTTCTCCAATAGCAGCACCATTCCTTGCTCCTCCAAGTCCCTGAGGAGTTTGCTCTTCAAAATTGTCCTCTTGCCAAACTTAGCCATCTTGTCTTTCTCAGTATCAGAATCGTCTTCTTCCTCTCCACTCTATTCTTCTTCCTCCACAATTTTCACTTGTTTTGATTTCACAGCACACCTAGTTCTTTTTGCCAAAGTGGATGGTTCATCAGACTTTGACTCTAAAACAGACTTCTTAGTAGAAGTCTTGGCTTTCTTGGATTTAGGAGTCAGAACCTCCACATCTTCAGTTTCATCTTCATCTCGAAGGACCAGGTCCATCTCACCAATATCAATATGCTCAACAGGCGCATCCATCTCTTATTTCCCTTAGAAAATGTTTTTTTCTACTTTCGTCTAAGGCTTTCTGCAGTTCTGCATCATTCTGCTTTAGCGGACTTCTTGTGGCTCTTCCTCTAGTGGGAGGAATTTCAACAGTAACAGAAGAGGCAACCTTCATTTTCTTATTTGCCCTAGCAGTGCTAGGGGTTTTAGCCTTTGAACTCCCTTTCTTCTTTGGATTATAACTTTCAGTCACTCTCTTCAGTAGATCTGCAAGGGTTTCCTGTTCAGATAAAACATGTTCATCTACATTTTTACCAAGTTGAACAAGCCCTTCAGCAGCTTCGCTAGACCCACTTCCCCCTATTTTCTTTACACTCTCCTCTACTCCAGTAGATTTTTCTCCTTACACAACCATTGCACCTGTGTCTTTGGTTAAACTCACAAGAGTGGGTGAAGAATCAACCATTCTTTTAACCTTTCCCCTCACAGCACTCCTAACACCCTTGCTCTATTTTTCTTTTCATTTTTTATTTTTACCACCAACTCCTCCAGACTTTGTAGTTTCAACACCTGCTATAGACCCTACCAGTACAACCTTATTTTTCAAATTTGTAGCAACTTCAGAAATTTGTCTCAGGAGTGAATTTAGGGCCAGAAGATACCTGTTTAGTTTCGGAAGAAACAGTTTCTTCCCCCTCAGTAGCAGATTTGAAAGATTCATCAGATTTTTGAGGTTCTTCCTCCCTACTCGCTTCCAGTTGTTCATTAATTTTCTGGATCTGCTCTCCACCAGCAACAACCTTGTGAGCCATAATTTTTATTCTTTTCTTAGATGTCGGGGTGTTGGGAGGAGTGTCAGTGGGTGTGGAACTGGTTTCTAGTGGTGGTGATGAAGGGTTTTCAGGAGTGTTAGCCAGTTCTGTGCTTGGGTATGGAAGAGAAGAGAGTTGGATTATGTTTGGAAGATGAAGAAGATTGGGAGTATTTTGACGGCTTAAGAGAGATGAAGTGAGGAATACAATAAAGCTGATCAATTTAAAGAGGAGTAATTAATGGGGTAACGGAAGCTTTTCAGACTTTTAGAAGTCTAATCAAACTGAATTTCAGTTTTAAAAAGACGTGGGAGTATATCCCTAGAATCTAGGTACTTCAATTCAATTAGGACTCTTTTGAATGGAACTTGTTCACTTGTAACGTATAAGTCCAAAAGGATTTTGGAATTAGGTATGAATCTGCTCATGATCCCAATATTATTATTTCAAATTATGCAGAGTGTAGAAAACATACAGAGTAATCTTGATGAACCAGGTTCTTCACTGAGAATTCTCTTGTGTAAGTCTAAATTTGCCAAAATAGAGAAAATATCATTAGAGATTAATGAGTCATTTTAGCACATGGCACAAGAGTATACTATTGAAATATGAGAATGAGAAAAAATTAATCTAATTATATACACAATTTACAGATTTTCTAACAAATGTTTTTTTCATTGTGAATTCTGAACTGGTCCTTTTAAGGGATCTTAATCATCCCTAATTCTAACCTGTTCCTTTCAAAGTGATCTCTACTTAGGGCTTTTGTAAAGATGTCAGTTATTTCCTCGTCAGTAGCACAAAATTTCATAGCGATCAACTCCTTTTCGTAGTTATCCCACGAAAAGTGATGCCTAACATCTATGTGCTTAGTTATCTTGTGATGAACCGAGTTCTTGATCATACTAATGCACTAGTGTTATCACAAAAAATGGGGATACAACAAACATCAATTCCAAAGTTTATTAATTGTTGTTTGATCCACAACAATTGAGCAAAACATGAAGCAGTAGCAACATACTCAGCTTCAGCAGTAGATAAGGCCACAAAAGTTTGCTTTTTGGTGTCCCAAGACACAAGACATGAGCCAAGAAAGTGTTCCATACATGAGGTTATATTTCTATCCATAATAAAACCTACATAATAAGCATCATCATATCCCACGAGATTAAAATTACTACATTTTTGATACCATAGACACAGATCAGTGGTGCCTTTTAAATATCTCAAAATTCTGTTGACAACAGTCAAGTGAGACTCCTTTGGATTTGCCTAAAATCTTGCTCAAAGGCCTACACTGAAATAATGTCAGGTCTACTAGCAGTGAGATACAACAATGAGCCAATCATTCCCCTATGCAACTTCTGATCAACAGATGAACCAAGTTTATCTATATCCAACTTTGTAACTGTTACAACAGGAGTATAAATTTCTTTGGAATCTTCCATTTTAAACCTTTTAAGCAACTATTTTACATACTTCTGTTGATGGATCATAGTTCTATTTGAATTTTGTTTAATTTGTAAGCCTAAAGAAATTAAGCTCACCCATCATGCTCATTTCAAATTCACTCCCCATTAGTTTAGAAAATGCTTTACTTAACTTATTAGTAGTTGCTCCAAAGATTATATCATCAAAATATATCTGAACTACCAAGAGATCTTTACCTTTTTTCTTTCAAGAACAATGTATTGTCAATTTTACCTCTTTTGTA
Source organism: Nicotiana knightiana (assembly GCA_005239525.1). NCBI lineage: Eukaryota > Viridiplantae > Streptophyta > Magnoliopsida > Solanales > Solanaceae > Nicotiana > Nicotiana knightiana. The sequence continues at coordinate 5,352 of ML425466.1, forward strand.
GTCATGCTCAAGCAAAAACTTTGATAATTTTTCATACCATGCTCTTGGAACCTGCTTGATCCCATAAAGTGCCTTGTCAAGCTTGTACACATGATCAGGACACTCCTCGCTTTCAAACCCTGGTGGTTGCTTGACAAACACTTCTTCATTTAGATATCCATTGAGGAAGGCACTCTTGACATCCACCTAGTGAAGAGTGAATTCCATGTAAGCAGCAAAGGCTATGAGGAGTCTTACTGATTCCAAATTTGCAACTGGGTAAAAGGTTTCATCATAGTCTATGCCATCCTCCTGACTATATCCTTGAACCACCAATCTTGCTTTGTTCCTTGTAACTGTTTCATGTTCATCAAGTCTGTTTCTAAGGGCCCATTTTGTGCCAATTACTGATCTGCCCATGGCATACCAGATGCCAAACTTGACTCCTTTCAAATTGGTTGAGTTCATCTTGCATTATATTTACCTAGTCTGCATCCTGCAAAGCCTCAACAACACTTTTAGGTTCAATAAGAGATAAGAAAGCATCAAAAGCATAAAGATTCTTTAATGAAGATCTAGTTTTAATTCCAGAGGTTGGATCAGTAATTATATTCTCAATGGGATATGAACTTTGATACTTTTACGATTTCACAACCAACTAGTTTCCCTTTGATGTTCCTTCAGTATTTTGTTGTTGTGGAACAGGTTCATGGACAGGTCCCATTCAGGTTTGGGGATAGTTTCCTCTTTGTTCTATTCCCCCTGTCATGTCGCTCTGGGTGGAAGAATATGTTCCATCACCTTTTCCTTCCTCCAGTGCAGCTTCAATCTGGGTTGTGGTTTTATTTGAGTTTCTTACCAGCCCAATTTCTTCATCATCATGTTCCTGTCTCTCAGAAAGAATGTTAGTTTCATCAAAAATCACATGAACACTTTCTTCAATAGACATAGTTCTTTTGTTATAGACCTTATAAGCTTTGTTATGTGAAAAATATCCCAAAAATAATCCCTCATCACTTCTGGTATCAAACTTGCCTAGGAAGTCTTTACCATTGTTGTTCACAAAGCACTTGCATCCAAATGCCCTAAGATGGAATATATTTGGTTTTCTTCCTTTAAGTAAATTATAGGGAGTTTTCTATACAAGTGGTCTAATCATGCACCTATTTATGATGTAGCATGCGGTATTTACAACTTTTGCCCAAAAGCTATGAGGCATTTTACTAGAAAGAAGCATAGTCCTTGCCATATCTTCGAGTATCCAATTCTTTTCTACTACTCCATTTTGTTGTGGAGTACTAGGAGCAGAAAAATTATAATTTATGCCATGCTCATAAGAGAAATCAACAAATTTAACATTTTCAAATTCAGTGCCATGATCAAACCTAATTGATGCAAGTTGATTACCTAGTTGCTATTGAGTTTTTCTAACAAAAGAAGTGAACATGTCAAATTATTCATATTTAGATGTTAAAAATAATGTCCTACTAAACCTAGAGTAATCATCAACAAGCATCATCACATATCTTTTACCACCTCTTCTTAATGTTCTCATTGGACCACAAAGATCCATATGGACCAGTTCCATCGTCCTGGTGGTGCTTACAACTTTCTTTCTTTTAAAAGAGGATCTTACCTGCTTCCGCTTGCACAAGCCTCAAAACTTTGTCTTCCTTGAACTTGATGTTAGGAAACCCTGTCATCAGGTCCTTGGAGACTAATTTATTGAGTTGACTCAAACTAGCATGTCCAAGTCTCTTGTGCCAAATTAGGGGATCATTATCCAACACACTTAAGCAAGTGGATTCATTTTCTGAAAGTGTGGACAGATCTACAATATATATATTGTTCAATCTTTTTCCCTAGCAAACAATCTTGTCAGTGGTAAGATTAATCACAAAATATTTTGTAGAGGTGAATTCTACCAAGTTACCTCTATCACACAGTTGTGATACACTGATGAGATTGTATTTTAGGTCATCTATCAAGTAGACATTCGCAATAGAGTGAGAATTCGTCTTACCTACCTTTCCAACCCCAATGATCTCACCTTTATTCCTATTTACAAAGGAGACATTACCTCCTTTGAGGTCCTCAAGTGAAAGGAACTGGTTCTTGCTTCCTGTCGTATGCTTTGAGCAGTCACTATCCATGTACCATATTTAGCTGCTCCCCTTTACTTGGACCTACAAAAGGAAATCAGGGGTTAATCTTAGGAACACAAACTAGTTTAGGTCCCTTCCAGTAGGCAAATGGATGAATTAAATTCTTTTTAGCCCAACTTGGTAGCCTATTCTTCCCTTGAACAAATTCTTTGTTGTTTTGGATTGCCTTTTCTTTTGCATTGCATTCTCTTTTATAGTGACCTGTTTTACCATAATGAGTACAAATCTTGTTCTCAGGAAGTGTAAGGTACATGTTTTTGTGTAACGACCCGACCGGTCGTTTTGAGCTCTAACGCATCGTTTGGTGGTTTGAGGCCATGAGTAGCTTCACTTCAGGTATTATGACTTGTATGCATTGTCGAAATTGAAATTCGAGAAGTTCGGAGTTTATTTGGAAAGAGAATTCTCATTTTGGAAGCTTTAAGTTGGAAGAATTTGACTAAGGGTTGATTTTGAGCAAACGATATCGGAATGGAATTTTGATGATTCCAATAGTTTTGTATGGTGATTTCGTACTTAGGCGCATGTTCAGATTTGGAAGTCCGTAGGACAATTCGGTGCATTTTGGTTAAAGTTGGAAAATAGAAGATTTTTGGAAAGTTGACCGAGAGTTGATTTTTTAAAATCGGGGTCGAAATCCGATTCTGAAAATCGGAACAACTCCATTATGTCATTTATGACTCATGTTCAAAATTTGAAGTCATTCTGGATTGATTTGATACGTTCCGGCGCAAAATATAGAAGTTGAAAGATTTGAAAACTCATAATTTAATTCGCTGCATGATTCGTAATTTTGGCATTGTTTGACGTGGTTTGAAGCCTCACTAATTTCGTATTGTATTTTGGGATATGTTGGTACAATTTGTTAAGGTACCGAGGGCCTCACATGGATTTCGGAAGGTTAACAGGATGGATTTCAGACAAAGGAGCTGCTGGAATTTTTCTGCTGCAAAAGCTGTTTTTTTGACAGCAATTGGTGCAATCGCAGAGTTGATTTTGGAAACTTATATATCGAAATCAATAAGGAATCTGAAAAGTATCAAAACATGAAAGTTTTATCCCTTTGGTTCTAGTTTCCATACAGTTAAACCATTTATCATTTGAACATTTTTACATAAAGTTATGATCGATTGAATTAAGGCTGGTAAACCACTTTTGGCAGAAATTTCTGATGCGTGGAGCCAACTTTGGAAGCTTATATCTCGAAATATATAAGAAGTTATATGGTGGACTACCTATCAAATGAAATATATGTGAGTTTAGTTTCTAACTCTTCAAACCGTTCGTCATTTGGATATTTCTACAAGGATTTATGGAGATTTTAGTAAAAGGTGTCCATCAGGGGAAAACCTGTAATACAAGGTACAACCTGCACAGCACAAGGTACAACCTGCACAATGCAAGGTACAACCTGCAGAGCGCAAGGTAGAAACTGCACAATCACGGGCAGCAGTCATTTTTGGGGATTTTCTTGCGCTAGGGATTGTTTCTTTCATGGTGGATTCGACCTTGGGGACTAATTAAGAATACAAGGTAAGTTGTTTTTGTATATTTTAAGTTAATAACATCCTATTAACACTAGTATTAACATCATTCAATCTTTGAAATCCCTAGAAATCTTTTAAGTTGTTAAAGAACACCAAATTTCTCAAACATTAGATTTTTAAGGAAAAGGTTCAAGAAGGTAATACCAATGCTTCAAGCTCATTTCTTATGAGTCGGTGAGAGTAAATCTAATATTTGTTTCAAGTTGTTATGGTTGGATAATAGATTTTATAAGCCCTAGTTCATGGCATGAATAGTGTTCTTGAAAAAATGAAGGAGAGATAAATAGTGTTTTTAGAAATGAAATTAAAGGATGCAATGAACCTATGGAATCATTTTCTAGCTTAGTTGGAAGTGTTCAACTAAGTAATCACCGAATTGAATATCTTGGAAATATTGGTTAAGGAAGACGATGAATAGTAGTTTGAAGGTGTTGGAGAATTAATGTAGTATCATTGATCACTTCAAATGGGTATTAAATGATAAGAGTGGAGTTGAATGTGCTAGTATGTGAACCTATTAGACGATTTGAGCTGGAGGCTTGTAGCCAAATTGTGAGCCATAAATGGATATTGATAAATATTTTTGAGTCATATTTTGATTGTAATTGAGATTGTAATTGTAAATATCAATTTGTTGGCGATGTATGAGAATTTTACTGAATGTTACGATGTCGGAGGAGGACTAAAAGCTTGTGAATGTTAATAAAGCGAAAGCAAGTTTTGGAGCGTTGGGCATCGGTCGAGTTGTTTGAAAGGCTTGGGAGACGGCCATGGAACTTCGGAGTGAGGTACGTCTCCTTTCTAACCTTGTAAGAGGGAATTAACCCCATAGGTGAAATAATTCAATATGTTCTTTTATTTTTGGGGGCTACGTATACATAAGGTGACGAGAGTCCGTGCGTAGCTACTATTATGCTTATGTCCGGGTAGACTAGGACCCAAATGCATGTTATACTTGCGATATTTGTAACCTTATTATCAATTTAAATTTCTTAAATCGTATCGAACTTGGTAAATAAATTTCTAAGAGGTTAAACTTCATTTTCTTGACCGTTAAAAGAAGATTGCCATTTCCTTGGAAAATTTCTCCTTGATGAATTCTTGATTGGCTGTTTGAATGTGTTTTCCTTTTGTGGAACGGGCTGAAGGTCTCGGCAGATTAAATAGATGCATCTATTGTTCGCGTCGTTTGACCCTTAGGCAGTGCATGATTTAAATATTATGTTGGATATGGTCGTACAACCTCTGCATGATTTCCACATGCTTGTATTGTTTTCTTGAAGTTTATAAATAATGATATTGCCTCCCTGGCCTGAGATAACTTGATAAATGATAAAAATGAATATGGAAATCTCCTATTAACAAAAGAATTGTTTACCTGCTTCATGTAATTCAGTTTACAGTCACCTTATAAAATTCATAATTTATCATATTATCGGTATGTTATTGTTGGTCATAGTAAGTGTCTAAGTCGACATCTCGTCACTACTTCTTCGAGATTAGACTGGATACTTACTGAGTATGCATTATTTTTGTACTCATACTACACTTGCTGTACATTTTTCTGTACAGGCACATGTATGTCTAGTGGACTTGTGGGCGCAACGACGTGGTTAATACGGGGACTTAGGCGAGCTGCATCTTACGAGACGATCCGTAGCCAGCAGAGTCTCCTTCAAAGTACTTGTATCATTCTTCCCTGTCCAAATTTGTATTCCAGGCAGTTATATTTTATTTTTTAGTAAATGATCATGCACTCAAGATACCGGGTTCTGGGATGACTATGGGATATTCAATATTGAAAGTGGAAAACATTATTATTTATTCTGTAAAGTTCACCTTTTACTAGTTAAATTGAAGGAAATTTATGATTTCAAAAATATTAAAAATGAGAACTTAATTGACTATTTAGTGTCGGCTTTCCTGACAGTGGTGTCCGGTGCCATTACGACCTTTAACGGATTTTGGGTCGTGACATTTTGGGATCCCATTTAGGTGGCAAATTCCCAAAGCCAAGTCCTCTTTTATTGCTACTATGATGTTCATGTAGCTATGAAAGTGCATCAGAAGACCTGTTCCATTTACAAGTTCTGTCTAGTTCATGCTTGACCTTGCCTAGATCCTCCTTCAAAATTCTTACCTACTCATCCTTCTTATACAACTCATCTTTTAGTTTACCTACATTTTCTTCTAGAGCGAGTTGTGTGTAATCAGTTGTCTTCTTACTTGTTCCTAATTTTAGTTTTAGGTTTTCAGATCTAAGTTTTAGGACATTTGATTCAAATGCATGAACCTGGTTCTTTAATGCAGTATTTTCACTTACGGCGTGATTCCCTTTATAGTTGTGTAGTTTCTATCTCTTTTACAACTAAGCCATAATTAGAATTGGCCAAAAGGGTTAAAAATAAATTAAGGCTAAAATGTGGCCATAGCCCAAAAAAATATGTTGTCATTTAGGTTGACGAATTTCATGTTTAGGCAACCCTCTAGGTAGAAAGATACTTTTAGTTTGAAATTTGGTAAAGAATCGAGTATTATCTCAAATTACCATAACCTACACTCGGGAATGGCAACCCGTGCCCCCGACCCTCAACTCCAAACAATAAATAAAATTGCACATAGCAACCACGGGTGCATTTCATGTAACGTGTTTGCGATGTGTCCAAAAACAAACAAGTGTACGCCATCGTAACTTGTCCAAGATAAATCCATAAACGTCCTAATTGATTTTAAAACTAAAATGTTATTTCAAACAGAAAAACCTAAAGAATAATCAAACATCGCCTCAAATAGGCACTTTAAAGCTGTCATGACCATAGTCTTGACTACGTAATCTACACTCGGGTGCGACAACTCATGTCCCCGTCTTCAACTTCAAATTTTAATAAAAATCACATGTTGTAATTGCGGGTGCATTTCATGTGGCGCAGTAATAATGTGTCCAAAAACAAACAAGTGCACGCCATCGTGACTTGTTTCAAGATAAATCCATAAAAGCGGCTAAAAAATGAAAACGGCTAAAAATCACAATAGGTTTAAAACATGTAAATAATCAGATAATTAGGCCAAATATTAATAGTTAAAGCAACCTTGCTAGAACCATGGAACTCGGGAATGCCTAACACCTTCTCCCTGGTTAACAGAATTCCTTACTCGGATTTCTGGTCGCAGACAAATTAAAACATAGTCAAAATTTCCTCGGTTTGGGATTTTAAATAACACGGTGTCCCGGAGCATCGTCAAAAATCCGGGTGGTGACTCTGAAATAAACAAATAAATCCCAAATTCGAATAATGTCACTTAAAGTGGAAAAACTCTCATTACCCCTTCATTAATCCGGGGGTGGTGAAAAAGGAGGTGTGACAACGAGTGATTGGGAGGTATGAGTGACTGTGAGGTGCTGAGTGACTGATTATGAGTGACTTTGAGGCATGCCCGAGGGGTTGATTATGATACATATTTTTTCCCAAGGGGCTACTAATGATTTTACTTCTTTCACTCTGAGCTTATGAAATATGTTTTGCCCGAGGGGCCTCTATATGATTCATTTCATTTTTATTCTAAACCTATCGGTTGAAGTTGTAGAAAAGTATACCTTTTAAAAAGGGGGTTTTTGGAAGTTGATTTTCAGGCATGACGATTTCATACATCTATGTTATACTATTGAAAAGTACGGATATGCCTCTTGTGATTTGATGACACTGATTTTTATGTGTTCTTGCTGCTCAAACCTGATTTATTTTCATTACTACGGAGTTGGTGTACTCACATTACTTCCTGCACCTCTGTGTGCAGATTCAGGAGCAGACATCGAGCATTAGCCTTTATTCTGCAGCGGAGCCAGATTTGCGGGATATAGAGGTAGTTGTCCAGCGTCCGCATCATCTCTATTTTTTCCCCTCCCTGTTGTATATTCATTTCATTCGGAGGTTTTGTATTATGACTGTATATTATGACTTATTCTTCTAGATGCTCATGACACGCCGGCTCCGGGTTTTGGGGTTGGCAGTATTGTATTATCATGACCTATTTTATTCAGTAGTTTCTGTATATTTATGAAATGCTCAGATTATCGAAATGGGATTTTTAAAAGAAATTGTGAACATGTGATATATTGGCTAGCCTAGTTCCACGATAGGCTCCATCACGACAGGCTTAGGATTTGGGGTCGTGACACTTAACTGGCGGTCCTGCCTATTAATAATAGCAACTGGCTCCTCCTCGTAGCCCAACCTCTCATCCAACTGAATAGTGCTGAAATCAACCACATGAGAGAAGTTGGCGTGGTATCTCCGGAGCATGGATACATGAAAAACTGGGTGAACTCATGATAAACTAGGAGGCAAAGCCAGCTCATAAGCAACCTCCCCAACTCACCTCAACACCTCGAATGGAGCTATAAACCTCGGGCTCAACTTGCCCTTCTTCCCAAACCTCATAACGCCCTTCATGGGAGAGACTTTCAACAAGATCCTATCTTTCTCCATAAATTACACATCACGCGCCCTCTGATCCGCGTAACTCTTCTGTCTGGATTGTGTTGTACGGATCCTTTCCTGAATCAACTTCACTTTCTCCAAGGCATCCCTCACCAGGTCAGTGCCATATAACCTAGCCTCGCCAGACTCAAACCACCCGATAGGAGAACGACATCACCGACCATACAAAGCCTCAAATAGTTCCATCTCAATGCTGGACTGATAACTATTATTGTAAGCAAACTCAGCCAAAGGCAAGAACTGGTCCCACTGACCCCCGAAATCAATCACACATGCCCTGATCATGTCCTCCAATATTTGAATTTTACGCTCCGACTGACCATCAGTCTGAGGGTGAAATGTTGTGCTGAGGTCTATCTGGGTGCACATCTCACTATTCAATTCTCTCCAGAAGTGCGAGGTGAACTGAGGACCTCGATCTGATATAATGGAAACCGACACACCATGCAACCGGACTATCTCCCGAATGTAGATCTGGGCTAACCTCTCATAAGTATAAGTAATAGCCAATGGAATGCAATGCGCCGATTTGGTCAAGCTATCCACAATGACCCAAACCGCGTCAACCCTCCGCAAAGCCTGAGGCAACCCAACCATGAAGTCCATAGCAATGCGCTCCCATTTCCACTCAGGAATGGGCATCTGCTGAAGTAGGCCTCCTGGCCTCTAGGTCTCATATTTTACCTGCTAGAAATTAAGGCACCTAGTTACATACTCCACAGTATTCTTCTTCATTCGCCTCCGCCAGAAATGCTGCTTCAAATCGCGATACATCTTCGTAGCACCAGGATGAACAGAATATCGAGAACTGTGTGCCTCCTCTAGAATCCTCTCCCTGAGGCCATCAACATTAGGAACACATAAGCGGCCCTAAAGTCTCAGAACACCATCCTCGCCAATAGTAACCTCCTTGGCCATACCCTGAACCACTCTCTCCCAAAGCTCTGCTAAGTACGGATCATAGAACTGCCGGGCTTTAATCTCTCCCAATAACGAAGACTGAGAAACCACGTGTGTCAAAACTCGACAAGGCTCTGAAAGATCTAATCTCACCAGGCGATTGGAAAAAGACTGAATGTCCAAGGTTAGAGGTCTCTCCTCTGCTTCAATATAACCCAAGCTACCCATACTCTCAGCCTTCCTGCTCAAAGCATCTGTCACAATAATTGCCTTGCCCGGGTGATAAAGAATGGTGATATCACAATCCTTCAACAACTCAAGCCATCTGCGCTGCCTCAAATTAATATCCTTCTGCTTGAACAAGTTCTACAAGATACGGTGGTCTATATAAACCTCACAGGACACTCCATACATATAGTGCCTCCAAATCTTAAGAGCATGAACAATCGCCGCCAACTCCAAATCGTGCACAGGGTAATTCTTCTCATGAACCTTCACCTGGCGTGACGCATAAGCAGTAACTCTCCCCTCTTGCATCAATACACACCCCAAGCCAACGCGTGAAGCATCGCAATATAATGTGTACATCCCAGAACCGGAAGGTAATACTAGAACTGGCGTTGAGGTCAATGTTGTCTTGAGCTTGTGAAAGCTCGCCTCACACTCGTTAGACCATCGAAACGGGGCATTCTTCAGAGTCAATCTAGTCAATGGAGCTGCAATAGAAGAGAAACCCTCTACAAATCGGCGATAATAACCTTCTAGCCCAAAAAGCTCCGGATCTCTATAGCTGAAGTAGGACGCGACCAACTCTGAACTGCCTTGATCTTCTGAGGATCAACCTTGATACCCTCACCAAATACCTCATGCCCCAAAAATGCTACGGAATCCAACCAAAACTTACAGTTGGATAAATTAGCATATAGCTTCTATTCTCGCAAAGTTTGGAGCACAACTCTCAAATGCTGCTCGTGCCCCCCAGGCTACGTGAGTAAAAAAAATGTCATCAATGAAGACAATGATGAAGGAATCAATATACGACCTGAACACCCTATTCATCAAGTCCATGGATGTCGCTAGGGCATTAGTCAAGCCAAAGGACATCACTAGGAACTCATAATGGCCATATCTCGTACGAAAAGCAGTCTTCGAAACATCTGAAGCCCGAATCCTCAACTGATGATACCCTGATCGTAAATCAATCTTAGAAAACACACGAGCACCCTACAACTAGTCAAACAAATCATCGATGCGCGGCAAGGGATACTTGTTCTTAATGGTAACCTTGTTCAACTGGTGGTAATCAATACACATCCGCATAGACCCATCCTTCTTCTTCACAAATAGAACTGGAGCACCTAACAAAGATACACTCGGTCTAATGAACACCTTAGTTAACAACTCCTCAAGCTGCTCCTTCAACTCTTTCGGAGCCATACAACACGGAGGAATGGATATAGGCTGGGTGCTTGGAGCTAAATCAATGCATAAATCAATATCACGGTCCGGAGACATGACCGAAAGATCCGAAGGAAGTGCATCACCAAACTCTCGAACAACTGTCACGGAATGAATGGTCGGAGACTCGGCGGTGGTGTCTCGCACATAAGCAGAATAGGCTAGACAACCCTTCTCGACCATATGTCGAGCCTTCAAGAAGGAAATAACTCGGCTGGCTGCGGTAACTGAAGAACCCCTCCACTCCAACCTAGGTGACTCAGGCATGGCTTATGTAACTGTCTTGGCATGGCAGTCAAGCACGACACGATAGAGAGATAGCCAATCCATGCCTAGGATAACCTCAAAATCAACCATGTCGAGCGATAAAAGGTCAGCTCTGGTCTCGAACCCATAAAAGGTGATGACACAAGACCAATACACCCAGTCTACCACCACAGAGTCGCCCACGGGAGTGCACACATATATAAGAGATCCCAAGGACTCACGAGAGACATCCAGAAAAGGAGCAAATAGGGCTGAAACATATGAATAAGTGGATCTTGGAACAATACTGAAGCCTCTGTACCACATACTGAGATAATACCTGTGATAACGGCGTTTGAGGCCACTGCATCTGATCTGGCCGAAATAGCACAAAACATGGCTGGAGCACCTGAAGACTGAGCCCCACCAGAGTGAACAGGAGCTACCTGACCTCCCCCTGACTGGCCTCCACCTCTAGGACGACCCCTGCTGGCCTCTCCTCCACCTCTAGGTGGCCGGACTGCTGGTGCCGGACCCATCGGCTGATAGCTCTATTGTACGACCTTGCCCCAACCTGGCTCTCCACACTCATAAGAATGCCCAGGTGGCACAGTCTATTGCCCCGAAGAAGATCCCTGAAGGGCCGGAGGGCGATGAGAGCCCTCAGGCATAGCACTGAAATAAGAATCGGAGGATCTCGGATGACTGGAATGACCACTGTGTAAACTCTGAATGGCTGGACAGCGGTAGGAACCCTCTAGAATGGCACTGAAATGAGGCCTCGCTGGAACACCTCAGGGAGGTGGTGGAGGTGCTGAATATAAAGGCCTGCTAGGCTTACCACTGCTATGTTGACCCCTTCCCCTAGCTGGGGCGCCTCTAAAATCCCCTAAGAACCTAGCCCTCTTGTCTTACTGACCCTGCTCCTCAACCGATAACCCTCGATCCTACGAGTAATCTCCACTACGAGCTGATATGTAGTACCCATCTCCACCTCTCGAGCCATGGTGGATTTAATACCTAGATGAACCCTGCTATAAACCTCCAAACTCTCTCAGCATCGGTGGTCAATATAATAAGAGCATGGCATGACAGCTCTGAAAATCGGGCCTCATAATCGATCACGGACATCTGCCCCTGCTCTAACCGCTCAAACTGACCCCGCAGCTCTTCCCTCTCAGAGGGTGGAATATATCTATCCAAGAACATCTGTGTGAACTGATCCCAAGTGATAGTAGGAGAATCGGCTGCCCTGCTGAGAATATAAGATTGCCACCACCTGCGAGCTCTACCCTCTAACTGGAATGCAGTGAAGTCCACTCCATGGGATACTAGGATCCCCATGTTATGCAGTCTATCCTTGCACCTATCAATGAAGTCCTGGGCATCCTCATCTCGCTCACCCGCAAGACTGGAGGGCAGAAGCGACTATCTAACATCTTCTGTTGGTTTCCATCCGCAGCTGGTCTCGGCTCCGGTGCTGCTGCTACAGGCTGGGTACCACCCACGGGAAGTGTACCCGGGGTATGATGTAATGCTGTTATCGGTCCTGCGGCCTGGGAAATAGGGGTCTGGGCTCCCCCTCCCGCCTGTGAAGTGGCAGGATCTGCTGGAAATAAACAAGCTTGGGACATGGTGTCCATATATCTCATCATACGGCCCATTACTTCTTGGAAGCCTGGCGCTGTCATAAAGTCTATAGGTGCAGGATATGCTGGAGGCACCTCATCCTGCTCCTCTAATATAGGGTCCTCTGGTGGCGGGACCGGTATAGCTCCGGGATGCCCTCGTCCCCTACAATGGGCTGGTACCCTCCCCCGGCCTCACACAACGGCGGTAGCGGCCCTTCCCGAGTCCGGAACATCATATGCACGCGTCCTCACCATCTATACAATAATAGAAGAATGAGTTTAGTAAATCATAGGCTGCACGATAGAATAATAACAAATAGAGGTTTCCTAACACTCTATACCCTCCTAATGATAAGTACAAACGTCTCCGTACCGATCAGCAGGACTCTATTGGGTTTGCCCGTGACTCGTGAGACTTACGTGAACCTAGTGCTCTGATACCAAGTTGTCCCGACCCAAAATCCCACACGGGCCGTGATGGCGCCCAACACCGGAGTCAGGCAAGCCCACAACTGTTTACTAGTGAGATTTTCTTATTAACATACCAACCCCACATATTTCCCAAAGTTTTAAAGTTAGTTCATTTAAATAAAAGAGGAAGCATTTACCCATTTAAATACATATAGCCAAATGATCGTGATCCAATATATATACAGTCGCAAAATAAGAATCTACTAAGTGAATGCCAGGAACTAGTGTCACAAGTCAATAGGCGACTAGTAGAATATACAAAAGACGATACAAGATGTACTGCTGTCTGAAAGAATATAGACAGAAAGGAACAAACGATAACTCCATAGCACCACTGGGAATCGCCAAGGGAGGCTGCTCACTGTGGAGTCAGGTCCGGAATATGTCAAGCTCCGGTCGGATAACCAGAAACACCAGCCCCTGAACCTGAACAATTAAGTACTGAAGTGCAACATAAGTACATAAATATATATGTACCCAGTGAGTATCCCGCCTAACCTCGAAGAGGTAGTGACCAGAGGTCGACATGACACTCACTAAGGTCCAACAGTATAATTTAACAGAATGTATTAAAACCAGTAGGCATGTAAGGTAGTGAGGCAACAAGTATATGTAAGATACTGAAATCCAGGAAGAATACTGAGGATAAATAAAACAATTACCACTTCACTTGTTTCCAAATATCTGTCAAATCAATTGCATGAAATTTAATAACAAATAAATCATACGCATGCAGAGGAGGACAACTGGCCGGAGTCATAAGATAGTCACGCCCGTGACTACTGAGGATCGAATGGCCGGTACCAAAATTGCACCTCCCAACCTCTCTATGCACTGACGAGGATCGATCAGTCCGTCACAAAAGTTCATCTCCCAACCTCTCTACGCACTGTCGAGGATCCAACGGCCCGTACCAAAAGTGCGTCTCTCAATATCTCTATGCACTGCCAAGGATCGATCGGCCCGTCCCAAAAGTGCATCTCTCAATCTCTCTACGCACTGCCCAGGATCGATCGGCCTGTCCTACATCATCATCATATACCAGCTGATCAGGTGGTGGTGCATATATAACGCCGTAACCTTTTCCCATATCTCATATACATATATTTACATATATACGCGTATATAATGCCATCTGGTCATGGGTCAATGTGCATATGTAAATGCATGAAATGCATATGAAATACGTCAATAAATTCTCTTGGTACGTCATAAGGCCATTATGCCTCTGATTGATAGCATGAAATAAACTTTACCAACATACGTATTTTCGAGACCCATGAACAGAAGATAATAATAATTCTCATAGGGAATCAATAATATAGACACCCCTAATTTTCTATGAATAGAGTAATTAATAGAAACTGTGTATTTTCTCGTTTCTTCAGTATAAATTGGACCATGCCAAATGACAGAAGGGATAGCCTTAACATACCTGCCGATTCTCTTGACAATCCCTCTAACACACATATTTTGTGATAAAAAACCGTATGGTGGATCGAAGTAGGGAAATATCCGTATGATATTCTTGAGAAAGATTATATAGGGCTCCCTTAGAATTGCAAATCACGTTGCTTTTATGTCATATAACTTCGCATGAAGCTGAAGATCGTTACTTGGTTGATGTAAATCATTTCCATATTTTTATGAATCTGATCACAATTTCATATAGCTTTCCTTGCTGAAATAGTAATGTTCCAATTCTTATCTTTATGAACTGTTCATGATTCTTACATCACGTTACTTATCAAATAAAGATACCAAGAATGGCTTTCCTTAGCTTTTCAATACAATAATTTTATACGTGTAAACATACCATCTCGTGTTTTATGACTCATTATGCCATTATGGCCACTTTGGCTTATATTGATGCCAAGTGGCAGCCCAAAAAAGATATTTATCCATTTAATAATAATTATCCCCAATTAATTAGGTAATGTTCTGTTACCCGATAATTAACCAATTACCCGCATAATTAGGAATTATCTCAACTTACTTAAAATACTACTCGCTTTTAATATACCTTGTACCTTACTATCATGGTCGTGTAGTACCTTGTATGGCACTAGTCCATAAATATCGATTATTAATGCCCGACCCGTATTTTATCCCAATATGCCAAACTTGGACGAAAAGTTCATTTTCTTTGACTTGCTTCCCCTCTCACCATCACGAATTTACTCATCATTTGTTTAAAAATAGCATAATTCCTATAATCTCCAAATAATCTTTTTCCTTGGACTAAGGTCAATTACATTACGACAAATTCAACGTACATTACTGCAGGGTGCAACATCTTCGTAACTTATTACTTCGAAGTGTAACATCACTGTAATGTAGTACTACAAGGTGACATTGTCGTAATATAATAATGCGGGACATAATATTGCGGGGTGTAACAACATTCCCCCCTTTGGTACATTCGTCCTCGAATGCTGATCAATGAACTTATCATTTTCTTAATTTATATCTTCCGAATAATTTAGAAATTTCCTTGCCATCTAGGCGACTGTTCTGTGGATAGGTCCAAAGTCTAGGGCATCCCTCCTTAGGCCTCCTTCTCACACCACAACTTGTAGTCGGAATCCTTCCAATATCGTAACTGTTGCTACCTTTCATCATGCAGCCTGTCTAGTTTTAATCTTCTAAGTGTGTCCAATCTCTAGGCATCACATGTAGAGCTTGAGTATACTGAAGTTCTTCGCTCGATATTTGGTTGAATTCACAAATATTGTTATATCTCATTGCATAGGCCCGTTTAACCATCCGTATGAATTTACTGCCATAACTCTTACTTTAATTTATCGTTGCTGAGGTCTGCTACTAAATCCAAGCTTACTTTCATTGCTCATTCCATATGTATAAATTTAAGTCCTTTAATGCTTCCTCGTTACTGCTCATCTTTAGAATGACGGTCCAATCTCATCTCATACTTTGTGACTTTTGTCCATCTGTTGTTGATTCACATTAATATTGATCTACAATATATCACTGATAACTTGAAACTTCTTACGTAATAATTCTCTGCCAGGGCTTACGTTACCTCAAGGAATATCCGAAGTGATTCCCATAATCGTATTTCATAGTGTCTCAATGTGATTCACCTTATGGGAGTATCCTAAATTCGTTCCACCGGCGAAATCATTTCTTCTTCTCTTCTTTTTTTTTTCTTCAATTCATTATTCAAACGAAGGCCTAAACATCATCCTTTATCTGTCACGATTATACCCTCATTTTATTACCAGGGTGGCACTCTAAATGTTATTAGTCTTAGACTTCTTTGAGTTCATTCAGGCTATAGTGAGCTTTGTATGATTTAGAGAAACCATCTGCCCTCATTGTCTTCATGGGCTTAATCTTGAGGACTTATCCATTTTTGTTAGCTTCTCACGCGCCCTTTCTTATCCTTAATCTTGTCTTCTAGAACCTTGTTGCTTCACCAAACAATGGCTTGCGACCTACACAACTCTATTTATATTACTTGCAACCTTTTCACTTGCTTGCATCATAGATTTTCTTACGTTATTCTGGAACGTCAAGCAAGACATCACCTCATCTCCAAATTTTCTCTATTCTCTTAACTAGATATCTCATTACTTAGAAATCAGAGGTTGGAAGACATGCCGCTATCATTCTCGGTTATTGGATCCCTGTACTTATAGCGTTTTATCCAAAGTATGGACTATTCACGATCTTCTGCCTTTGAGTATCTTGTACATTGTTCACCTTTACCTTACTTACCTTAAAATCTCGCACCGTACCTTTTTATCTCTTTCATGACCTCCTTTCCACATAGGTATAATTCACATCCTTAACTTGAAGCTCTATTATAATACTTGCACCTCTATGTATATCCAATAAGGCTTCATACCGACTTCTTATGAAGCTGGTACTTTTAGAACCGACTTTATATTAGGGCTATTATAGCATATAGCTACTGTATTGTCTCTCTTGTATCTCTGATATTAAGGGTGATTCTGCAATGTTCTTAATCACGATGTCTATAACTTCTTTGGTCCAATAAGAAGACTCCTAATTTACTTTGTTAATGTAACTCTTTAGTTTCCTTCTCCTTTTTGCTCAGCCTTAATGCTTAAGCTATCTTCCGATCTGCAGCTTATGGTGTTACTTTAGCCTTCCATAGGCACTGAGGGATATTCATGATATAACCCTTTAACAATTCAATCATTCGTGTATGACCCGGGCTCAATTCTTTATTTTAATGTATACTAGAATCTTCTACGGTTGTATATGTTGCAGGTATAAAAATCCAAACTCTTAAGTGCATTCATAACGTCACCAACTCGGGACAATTGACTAAATAATTCCTTTCGTTCCTTTCAGCTTTCTTTAACGTAAGCTGTTACTTTTCCTGGTCTTTCTGCCCCTTTGTGGCATGCATACTTATCTTGTCTTAGTTCCCACGCATGCAGGAGGTTTCGTGCAACTCATATGATTACTAATACTACTTTTAAATTTTACTTCTCGTTCATTAGCAACAACAGGTGCCACTTTCCTTTGGAATGCTTACAATTTTGTTGTGAGATTGTTGTTGTACAACCATTTCCTCTTTAGGTCGTTGTGCTTAGATTGAAGCCTTCTTTCTTATCCTCCTAGCTAGTCTTTCGTTGTAGTACTTAGGGAGAACCCTTGACTCTCGTAAAGGTGTGAGCTTATTACGGACCTTTTTGATGTCCTTAGTTGCCTATAATCATCTATAGTTGCTTACTTCTATGCTCTTGTGCTTGTATGGTTGCTTCTGAACTGATATTTTGACTGCCTTCCCAGTGGCTCTTTCTTTTATCCCCATAACATTCATACCTATATTTAACTACCCCGACCCTAGTTTGAATATATCTCAAGTATTATAATGATATTCTTCGAGGCTGAACTCTCCATGTTGGGTTATACTATGTTTATCTCACACGATCTAATGACTCGTCTGTAACCTCATGTTTAGCTATAACCGGGATCTTCCTGACCAATTACTAACTACTCATTGGCCCATTCTCATATCAATATTCCTCGTAATCTTTCTTGGGTTACTTCCTTTGTCTTAACTTACGTCTCGCACTGGCTCCTTATTTATTAATAACAGCTCGGGCAGGAACCTTTACTTCCTCTCCTTGACGTCGTGCTTGCACAATATTCTTGAATTGTAGCGTATTTGTAAGATTTGAATAAGTTCCATCTCATTCCTCTTTCATTTGTCACATTCTTCCCTTACCATTCCATAGTCACTAGAACAACTTAATTATGGCTTAGTGCCACATTACCTCATATTCCCCTGTTTAGGGATGTAATAAAAACTGAAGCCACGAGGATCTAGCTATATATATTTTACCTCTTCATCTTTAGCGTCGTTTATTAACATCAATGATCCGTACTCGCCTTGCAAAAATTCTTCTGTACCAAGGATGACAAATTCCCTTACTCGCGAGGGTGACACTAAGCGTAACTGACACATACAGTCTCTTAAGCTTAACTTTGCTCACATTGCTTTCTCTAGGGAAGCGTCTCCCTGAATGACTATTCTCTGAAATCATCGTGAATCTTCTTCTGTGGTCCGTCCTATTATTGCAGGAATGTGATCTGAAATTCTCATGATGTTGACTACTACTAAATCGCTCAGCCCCTAATTTATTTTTAGTTTATGTTGTTTGCCAGTCCATACTGATTTCTGTTACTCTAGGGATTAACTCTCCCCTCTGGTAGTCGCATTGGAGTTACGAACTTATTTCTCGAAATGAGGATATAACCTTATGGCCTATAATCTTTCGTTGTCTTAAGGCCCATCACCTTTTGTCTTACTTCATTTGACTATAGGTTCTGTAACACTCTACCGTTTTCATCCATGTATCACACCTTATTCATAATGCTTCCTTATCTCTCTTCTCATTACTCTGCTAATATTTCTGCATATCCCTTTTCTTGTGAAAACTTCAATACGACATTCTTTCGCTTTTAGCTTTCCTTTGCTCCATCCAGTGGCTCTTCAAGTTGCTTAACGTTCTTGCTTTACTAGGGACGCGAGCCACACTAATGTAATATGTATCCCTTCAAGGCTTATAGTGCATGTCTTTGTAGTACTCATATCTGGCTGAACTATTTTAAAGTGTACCATCTAGGTATCTCACAAGGAGATCTATTAGCAATATCCTTCGGAAATATCAACTAACGCAAACAATTCATCCATCGTTTTGGCTCACTCTAGCCCCAGCCGGATCGTAATATTATGTCCTTCTCTTAAACCATATTTGTTAGCCCCCATAGAGCATAACTTAGATCAGTGTGGCCAATTATACATACCTCTGTTGCTGTTGAAGGTAACTCAAAATGCTTATATCCCTCTTCCTGAATGGTAAATAAGTATAATCTTTATTAACTGTGTACCTCGTACCCTTCTTCACCTTGCTTCTTTTACTTGCTGCAACCCGTGTCTAACTTTCGATTCTGTTATTCTTTTTTACCGTAAGAGTGGATAAGTATTCTTTCATAACAGCTCCTTATCAAGAACCATACACCTTTTAGTATACGCATGATCTGCTGAAGACCTCTCATTTACTCATCATAAGCAAGATGAAAAATCGAGTTCCTCTAAATCAATACTTCCACAGTTATATCTCTTATCGATAATCTTTCTGAATGAAGGCATCGTCGTACTATGAATAAGATAGAGTTTAGGAATTTGAGTTCTTACAACTGAGCTCTACCACACGATCTAGAGTAAGAAGAAAGGGTGACATTCTTAAATGCCCTATAGCCTCCTGCTTATAAGTGTGGTGCACAACACACCCATAAACAAGATTCTACTAGACACGGCTTGTAGACTCCCTAGGACGGAACTGCTCTGATACCACTTTCAATGAAGCTCATTTTCTTTAATTTTTATACCCTTTATCCTTCATGACACTTATTTATCGCTTGTTATAAATAACAGAAATATGTTAACCTCAAGATAATCTCACCCCCAGTCTGCGTCAATTAACTAAAGATGAAACTTTTAGCGTATGAAAAATGTGAGATGTAACAGGAACACCCAAAATGACATCGAAACACCAACTCAACTCATGATTCAAGCTTAAGAATCCTAAAACTTCCGAAAATCATCTACGATGCCGAAACTACCCAAAACACGTCCGATTATCCTGAAAATTTGCACAAACGTCTAAAATGACACTATGAACCTGCTCCAACTCCCGGAATTCCATTCCGACCCCGATAGCCTATTTTCCCCTGCCGACCGGAAACAGCCAAAAACTGACTTTTGCCAATTCAAGCCTAATTCTACACCGGACTTCAAAACCACATTCCGAACACACTACTACGTCCCAAATCACCTAATGAATCTATCCGAGCAATAAAATCTACATTCCAAGGTCGTTTACCAATAAGTCAACTTCCAGTTGACTTTTCCAACTATTAAGCCAATTTAAGAGACTAAGTGTCTCAGTTCTCGCCACGACCACTCCGAACTCGAACAAACCAACCAACACATCATAATTAGGTTAACTAGCACATAACAAAGCTAAAACAGGGGAAAAAGGGCTAATCTCATGGAACGAACGGCCAGGTCGTTACATCTTCCCCCTCTTAAACAAATATTCATCCTCGAACGGGTCTAGAAGCATACCTGGAATCTCCAATAGGTGAGGATATCTTCTCCGCATCTCCTGCTCGGTCTTCCAGGTGGCATCCTCCACCTGTTGTCCTCTCCGCTGAACCTTTACTGAATCTATATTCTTAGACCTCAACTTTCTGACCTGATGATACAAAATAGCCACTGGATCTACCTCATATGACATATCACCCTCGAGCTGAACCATGCTGAAGTCCTAAACATGAGACGGGTCACCAACATACTTCTGAAGCATCGAAACATGAAATACCGGATGAATACCCGATAAGTTGGGTGGCAAAGCAAGTCTATAAGCCACCTCTCCAATCCTCTAAAGCACCTCAAAAGTCCCAATGAACCGGGGCTCAACTTGCCCCTCTTCCCGAACCTCATAACACCCTTCATGGGTGACACGTTAAGCAGTACCTTCTCTCCCTCCATGAAGGACACATCCTGGACCTTCCAGTCCATATAACTCTTCTTCCTAGACTACACCGTGCGAATCCACTCCTGAATCAACTTCCTTATCCAACACATCCTGAACCAAATCTGTGCCCAATAGCCTAGCCTCGCCCGGCTCAAACCAACCAAGCGGAGATCAACAACTCCTACCATATATATCCTGATACGGAGCCATGTGAATACTCGACTGATAACTATTATTATATGCAAACTCTGTGAGCGGCAGAAACTTGTCCCATGAACACCCAAAATCAATGACACACGCACGCAACATATCCTCCATAATCTGAATAGTGCGCTCTGACTGCCCCTCGGTCTGAGGATGAAACACTGTGCTCAACTCAACCTGAGTACCTAATTCCCTCTGCACGGCCATCCAAAACATAGATGTGAACTAAGTACCTCTGTCGGAAATGATAGAAACTGGAACCCCATGCAATCGGAGAATCTCCCTCATATAAATCTCAACTAACCGCTCCGAAGAATAAGTAGTACCAACAGGAATGAAGTGCACAGAATTGGTCAGCGGATCCATAATAACCCATATAGCATCAAACCTCCTCGAAGTCTGTAGGAGTTCAACTACAAAGTCCATGGTAATCCGGTCCCACTTCCACTCCGGAATATCTAAACTCTGAAGCAATCCACCCGGTCTCTGATGCTCATACTTAACCTGCTGACAGTTGAGACACCGAGCCACAAACTCAACTATATCCCTCTTCATCTTCCTCCACCAATAATGTTGTCTCAGATCCTGGTACATCTTCGCGGCACCCGGATGGATGAAATACCGCAAACTATGGGCCTCAGCTAGAATCAACTCTTGAAGCCCATCCACATTGGGCATGCAAATCCGGCCCTACATCCTCATGACCACATTATCACAAATAATCACATCCCTGGTATCGCCTCGACGGACCCTGTCCTGAAGAACGAGCAAGTGTGGGTCATCATACTACGTGTTCTAATCTGATCATAAAGAGAAGACCTGGAGTCTACACAAGCCAATACTCGTGGGGGATCTGATAAGTCCAATCTCACCAACTGACCCGCTAAAGCATGAACATCCCATGCTAAAGGTCACTTTGCTGCTGGAAGGTAGGCTAGACTTCCCAAACTCTCTACCCTGCGGCTCACCGTATGGTTTAAAGTGGATGTTTATCGTATTTGTCTTTTGTGAGGGATGTTAGTGGTGAGACTCCCACTATTGATTTGGTTCCTGTGGTCCGTGATTTTCCGGACATGTTTCCTGCACACCTGCCAGGCATGCCACCGGTCAGGGACATTGATTTTGGTATTGATCTGGTGCCAGACACGCAGCCCATTTCTATTCCACCTTATCGTATGGCACCAGCAGAGTTGAAGGAATTAAAGGAGAAGCTTCAGGAACTCCTAGATAAGGGGTTCATTCGTCCTAAGGTGTCGCCTTGGGGTGCACCAGTGTTGTTTGTGAAGAACAATGATGGTTCTATAAGTATGTGTATTGATTATCGGCAGCTGAACAAGGTTACGGTGAAGAACCGGTATGCCTTGCCTCATATAGATGACTTGTTTGAGCAGTTGCAGGGTGCCAGGTTATTTTCAAAGATTGACTTGCGTTCTGGCTATCATCAGTTTATGATTCGGGAGCCCTACATCCCGAAGACTTCCTTCAGGACTAGATATGGTCATTATGAGTTTCTAGTTATGTCATTCGGGCTGACCAATGCCCCAACAGCCTTTATGCACTTGATGCATAGTGTGTTCCGGCCTTATCTTGACTCCTTTGTCATCGTGCTTATTGACGACATCTTGGTGTATTCCCGATCCCTGGAAGATCATGAGCATCATTTGAGAGTTATGCTTCAGACTCTGAGGGAGAAGAGGTTGTATGGAAAAATTTCAAAGTGTGAGTTCTGGCTTGATTCAGTAGCTTTCTTGGGGCACGTGGTGTCCAGTGAGGGTATTCAGGTTGATCAAAAGAATATAGAGGCGGTGCAGAGCTAGCCTAGACCGTCATTAGCTACAAAGATTCACAGTTTCCTTGGTTTGGCAGGGTACTATCGCCATTTTGTAGAGGGATTCTAATCTATTGCAGCACCTATGACCAGACTAACCCAGAAGGGTGCTCCGTTCAGGTGGACGGAGGAGTGTGAGGAGAGCTTTCAGAAGCACAAGTCAGCTCTGACTACAGCTCCGGTGTTGGTTTTGTCTATGGGTTCAGGTTCTTATACAATGTACTGTGATGCCTCGAGAGTTGGCCTTGGAGCAGTATTAGAGCAACTTGTCACGACCCCAAAACCTAAGAGAGCCTATCATGGAAGTAGGCTATCCAACAATCGCATACTGACATAATATTTTCATAATTTCAACAAAACAAACCAAATAAATAATCTAACTACTACCCCCAAAATCTGGACTCGAAACGTCATGAGCATCTATTAGTAGTAAAAAATAACCCTACTGTCATAATACATCAAGTCTCGGAACGAGGAACTAAATACAAAACAAGAAATAGGAAAAGAGATGTTGTGGACGCTGAACAGCTACCTCAAAGTCCCAACTCTAGCTCCACAAGAAGGAAGAAAACTAGCGCTATGTACCAGCATCTGTATCTGCACACAGCGGTGCAGGAGTAATGTGATTACGCCAACACAGTAGTAATGAAAATAAATCAAGTCTGAGCAGTAAGAAACACATAGGATCAAATCATCAATTCACAATAAGCACAGTCTTTCTTTCCAACAACGTATACATTAAATAAACACGATTTAAAAGCCAACTTCAGTAAAAATCCTTTGAAAAGTGTGATTTCCAACAATTTAAGAAAAATGCCCAATAGTTTAGTGAAAAATGAAATAAATCATAAATAGCCACTCGGGCCAAAACATGTATCATAAACCTCCCCTAGGGCAAATCATCACTCAGAATCCGTCACTCAGCATGTCTCACAATCACTCAGTATCAGCCCCTAGGGCATCCTCACTGTCACGCATGCCTCCCAATCACTCGTCACTCGACACTCGCACTCAGTAGGTACCTGCACTCACTGGGGGGTGTACGGACTCCGTAGGAGCTCCTTCAGCCCGAGCGCTAATATTAAGCCATCTCGTGGCATATCATATCCTCACAATCAAACCCTTTGCCTCACTCAGTCAGAAACTCTCAAAAGCCACTCGGGTTGTCAGTAAAACGGGGTACTCGACCCAAAAACATCATTTGAATCTCAAAATATTGTAAATAAGACTAAGTTTCGAAATCAGTTAAACATAATATGACTAAGTGTATATCTTAAGTCAACACAGTAAGGAATAGCAGTAAAAGCCCCCAAGGGATCTAAACAGGTCAGCACAAGGCCCCAAACATGGCTCACATCCCCAATATAACAATAGTCTGAAAACACGATTTAACATATGATTTAAAAGTAAATACGCAACTAAATTGTTGCCATGTGAAGGACCAAGTCCAAATCCCCAAATCAGTGCATGCCACACACTCTTCACCCAGCATGTGCTCTACTCCAAAAATAGTGAGAAATATACGAAGTCCGGGGTTTCATACCCTCAGGACAAGATTTACATTCATTA
This sequence comes from Nicotiana knightiana, assembly GCA_005239525.1. Taxonomy (NCBI): domain Eukaryota; kingdom Viridiplantae; phylum Streptophyta; class Magnoliopsida; order Solanales; family Solanaceae; genus Nicotiana; species Nicotiana knightiana. The sequence goes on from ML425466.1 coordinate 29,894, forward strand.
CTTACCTCAAACCGGCCTAAATACTAATCTGTGATGTTCTTGTCTCTCGAATCGACTCCCAAATGCTCTGAGTCTATCAAAATCAAATTAATATCATCAAAATATGCTAGGGATACGAAACCCATTCAAAAATTATCAAAATTAGGCACAATTCCTGAAATTGGACAAACCCGACCCCCCGGGCCCATGTCTCAGAATTCTATAAAAATTGCATCACAAGAATCCTCATCCTTTCCCGAGTCTATACATATAAAATGCATCGAAATCCAACCACAATTGACCCCTCAATTCCTCAATTTTAAGTCTAAATTTCCCAAGCCCTAAGCCCCCAATTTATACCATATAATTCCACTAATTACATGCTTAATCCATCAAATATCAACATATAATTAAGTTTTAAGTCCAAGAACTTACCTCAACAGAAATCCCTTGAAACCCCTCTTCATTTTGCTCCCAAAAGAATCAGCCCGTATGAAAATATGATGAAAGTGCCTAAAATTCACGAAGCCAAGTATTTATAATTCCTGTCCAGTAAAACTGCACATGCGGTCATTTCTCCGCATTTGCGGACCCTTACCTGCGGAAAATCACTTAAAGCCCATTTCTCGCACCTGCGGCTTCGCAAGTGCGGTCCATGCCTCGCACCTGCAACTTTCTCCAGCCTGACCAAATATCGCACCTGCACAAGCCGTCTCGCACCTGCGGCCACCCTTCCGCAGGTGCGGCCACACCAAAAATATTCCACCAATAGTTTTTCTGCTGCAACTTCCCAACTTCAACCTTCCGACAATTATCCAAAAATACTCCGAGCCCCTCGGGGCCTCAACCAAAAGTACCAACAAGTCCTAAATGATCACCCAGACTTAGTCGAACCCTCGGAACTCCCAAAATGATATCGAAACACCAATTCAACTCATGATTCAAGCCTAAGAATCTTAAAACTTCTGAAAATCATCTACGATGCCGAAACTATTCAAAACATGTCCGATTATCTTGAAAATTTGCACACACGTCCAAAATGACACTACGAACCTGCTCCAACTCCTGGAATTCCATTTTGACCCGATAGCCAATTTTCCACTACTGACCAAAAACTGACTTTCGCCAATTCAAGCCTAATTCTACACCGGACTTCAAAACCACATTCCAAACACACTGCTAAGTCTCAAATCACCTAACAAAGCTATCTGGACCATAAAATCTATATTCCGAGGTCGTTCACCAATAACTCAACTCCCAGTTGACTTTTCCAACTATTAAGCCAATTTAAGAGACTAAGTGTAAGTTCTCACCCCGACCACCCCGAACCCGAACCAACCAACCCAACACATCATAATTAGTTTAACTAGGACATAACAAAGCTGTAACAGGGGAAATGGGGCTAATCTCACGGCACGACCGGCCGGGTAGTTACATTTAGAAGTCTTGAGTATAAATTATGTGCTAAAAATCTTGTTTAAGAAGAAAAAGAGTCAAAAAATCAGGGCTTTTGAACCCACTGACGAACATTGAATAAGCAAAAGAAGTTCCGCAGACGCGGCCTCGGACCTGTGAGACCCTTTCCGCATGTGCGATTTTTAATCAACTGGGTAAAACTTCAGAAGTGACGAAAAACCCGCAGAAGCAGTACCGCACCTGCGATGGGTTTTACCCAGGTGCGAAAACTGGGTAGAATTTACAATTCTAGTAGTTTTGCAACTGGAGGTTCTAGAGCCCGTATGACTCAATTTTTTGGCTTATTTGCTTTGTTTCGAATTTCTTAACATGAATCTACTGCCTGACTAACATTGTTTTGATTTTTTTGAAGGTACTTTGAGCTAAAATTTACCCGAACATGAACGAAAATGCTTTGCTTGATCATGAAATTGAGGAGGAGGTTGTGGATGAACAATTTGACAACTTACACTTCACGTCTGCGGATTGTCACCGCTGGTATTATGACAAACCTGCTCACAATAAAGATAGTGCTTGAAAACAGGATCGCCGAGGACAACTTATGCTTCATGATGTGATGTCCGCTTTTGCAGAACTGCACCTACAATAACCCTTCCGCAGGTGTGATCAACGGGCTTCAGATGAGGAGAATGTTGGCATTTTGCATTTTCTCCATTCCAAACCCACAAATACACGACCTAGCTTATTGGAAACATATTTTTGGAATATCTTTCCCTTATTTTTCAGTCTTTACACTAGACATAACAAGTTTGGAAGCTAGGGTTCTTGTACACACACTTGGGTCTTGAAGATTTGAAGCTTTTGATTGAGAATTTCTTGCTCATTTATGCTCGTTTCTTCATTTCCTTGATTTGTATTGAATATTTAAGTGTGTAATATTTTTTCCAACTTTTGGATCTTGTTTATGGGAATATTCATATTTAAAGTGTGGATTAAATATTTTGTTGTGCTTATGTATTGAACGATTTTTAGTTATATTGAGTGAGTTATTGTTTGTTTAATTCTTGTCCTTTAATGTTTCCAAAGGGATTAGCTAACCTTAGGACTCGCCCATGAAATTCGAATTAATTTTGGAAAAGATAATTTGGGGTTGGGAAAGATTAATTAATAGGAACTTGAGGCTTTAACCCTAATTTTATAGGTTCTACCTATGGATACAATTGAACTGCTTGTAGCCATATCCAGGTGTGCTTAATCGCTTAATTGTTTTAGGGATAATTCAATTAGGAAGTCTTGTTTGTCTTTGGATGAATCAAACATAGAACTATTACTCGAGGCTAATTAATATAAACTCGCTCATATTTGTAAAATCGTCAAATACATTGGATCATTACTTGAGTGTAATTCCCGATGCATCCATTCTTGTAACCATTGATCAGTTTACTTGCTTTTTAGCTTAGTTTACATTTTTGCTTTTAGTGATAAATATTTTCACAATCATATTCTATGTTTTTGGCATTGCATAATAAGTTATAATTCTCTTACACGCCTAATCGCCTACATATTGTTCTCTGTCGGATTCGAACCCGACTCATTGTTGGGTAAATTATATTGCATGCGACCGTGTCCATTTACTTTTCAGTAGTGGATTTAGACGTCATCATACCTCGGGAGATCCCCATGCATATTTACTTTTGGGACCACGAGGCGATACCTCGGGAGATCCCCCTGCACATTTACTTTTGAGACTATGAGGTAGTACCTCAGGCGATATCCTTGCATATTTACTTTTGGGACTACGAGGTGCTATCTCGGTAGATCCCCTATTGATTATTTACTTTTGGGACTACGAGACAGTGTCTCGGGAACGCCCGTATTGTTTATCTCATTGTGTTGTGTCATTATTTCTCTGTGAATTCTTTCTGTTAACTTCTCCGTCTTTCTTCATTTTATTATATCATATGTTTTATTATTATATACTATTGGGGCCCGAACCTTACCCCGTCACTACTCTACCAAGGTTAGGCTTGGAACTTACTGGGTACAGTTGTGGTGTACTATGCTACTATTCTGCACATGCTCGTTATCAGTGAGCACCGATATTTTAGAGACTTCAAGATATATTTGCCTGCATCGACAGACCTCGGAGCCCCCCTCTATTCCCTCTTATGTCGTTTACCTTTTCGTACCTTCTTAAGCTCTAGTGTATAGAGATATTAGTTTTCTTCTGTAGCTTGTGACTTATGATTTTAAGTTCTTGAAAACTCTGTGTATACTCTAGTGCAGGGTTGCTTGTACATGCCGAGTGACATTTTATCATTTTATAGTTATTTTTTGCAGTCTAGTTGTTAAATTATTTTTTCATTTTTGTTATTCCGCAATTTGTTAGGCTTACCTAGTCGTAGAGACTAGATTCTGTCACGACATCTTACGGAGGGAGATTTTGATCGTGACAATACATCATGAGGTGAAAAATTATATGCGGTTTGTAGTGGGTGACTCTATATTGCACTTTTGTTTGGGTGAATTTGTACTCGTTACTGGGCTGAAATGTAAGGGTGATAAAAATATAGAGAGCGTACCATTTAATATGTAGATTTTAAAATATTTTGGGACTGCCTCTATGACATTCGCACAACTAGTAGAATGTTTTACAAAGAAGAAATGGGCAGCATATGATGATGTGTTGAAAATATTAGTTCTTTATTTTATGATCAGCTTCTTACTTTCTCTGATGAATACAAAGGCTATTTCACGGCCTTACATTGACTTGGTTGAGTGCGGTGATTTTAATAATTATCCCTGGGGTATACAATGTTTATAACGCTACAATTGATTCGTGTTCCAACAAGTTTCAAGATAAGCCTTCTTTTTATAGACTCGGTACCTTCCGGTTGGCTTTACAGATTTGGTTGTATGAATGCCGCCAATGTTTGGATGGTCAATTTGCCGATCATTTTGGAACAAACTTCCACGAATAACTGGGTAGCCAAAGATCAAATATGGGATGAGCGAGTTGCTTTGCAAATGTTTAGTTTGCAACACGAGCAGGTAGTTTTCTCATACTTTATTGCATCTTTTAATATTTTGGAACATTAGTTTAGTCACAGGTAGTTGTAGCAATATCACAGAGCAACGATATTGTCACGACCCCAAAACTACCCTGGTCGTGATGGCGCCTATCGTGATACTAGGATAGCCAATTCAGTATGTATAACATAAAGGAACTTTTCATTTAATTCATTACTAATCTAATATTTCATAAATTTTTGCATTTTAAAAGAAGTAAAGATAGGTAAAGCATTCAAACACATCCCGATCCCGGAGCCACTAGTCATGAGCAAGTAAAAGAAAATACAATCCGATATTGTCTCCTCATATACAAGATAAGCCTGAGAACAAAAATACTGAAGAAATAGGAAGGATAAAGGCAAGGATCCGGACGCAATGCAGCTACCTCGCAAATCTCTGGTATGCTCCAAAAAGGGAAAGATCTTCTCTCACTCTGCCCTGGCACCTGAATCTGCACACAAGGTGCATGGAGTAATGTGAGTACACCAACTTAGTAAGTAACAATTATAACTAAAGACTGAGTGCAGTGACGAGCATTTAAAATCATATAAATCTCATAACATAAAAACCTCGGTGGGAATAATACGATCAAATCAGTCTTTTAAAAGAAGAGTGAAAATAGTAATTTCATAAAACATGCCCCTCGGGCGAAGTATCACTCATATATATCCCCTTGGGCAAGCCTCTCAGTCACTCGTGACTCAACTATCAACAATCAACAGTCACGCTCAATAGGTACCTTATAATAATCGCTACGGCGTGCAACCCGGTCCATAAACATATAGTCGACTGTGCTCACTAGAGGCTAGAGGGTGTGCAGACTCCGGAGGGGCTCCTACAGCCCAACTGTATATCATTTATCAAAATAGTAGAAAATTTCGGAGTTTCATACCCTTAGGTATAGATTTATCATCGTTACTTACCTCAAACCGGATGAAAATCTACTCCGCGATGCCCTTGTCGCTAGACTCGGCATCAAATCGCTCCGAATCTATTCCAATCAGATTCATAACATCAATATATGCTAAAGGAACAAAACCCATGCGAAAATAATCAAATTACATCAAAAATCCCGAAATTGGCCAAACCCGACCCCCGAGCCCATGTCTCGGAATCCGATTAAAATCACATCACTAGAATCATTGTCCTCTCAGGAGTCCATGCACACCAAATTTATCAAAATTTAATTTTGTTTGACCCCTCAATCACCCAATTCTTACTCTCAAGTTCCAAGCCCTAATTCCCCAATTTTCACCCTTAAATCCCACAAATTTCATGCCTAATTAGTTAAAAATCACCATAGAATCAAGTGTTGAGTTCAAAAATATTATCTTAAAGTGATTCCCCTTGAATCCCTGTTTAAACTCACTAAAAAAACTCCAAGTCTGAAAACAAATGGTGGAAAATAACCCAAATTTCACGAAGTCCCAAATTTATATGCTTTGACCAGGGATTCCGCACCTGTGTACACTTTTCTCGCACCTGCTACACCCGACTGGAGACATAAACGTTGTTGGGGAATTAGTTAGCCCAAAAGACATCACCAAAAACTCATAATGGCCATAACAGGTCCTGAAAGCCGTCTCAGAAATATTTGAATCCCGAATCTTTAGTTGATGATACCCGGATCTCAAATAAATCTTAGAAAACACCCTAGCTCTCTGAAGTTGGTCAAACAAATCATTAATACGAGGCAAAGGATACGTATTTTTGATTGTAACCTTGTTCAACTACCTGTAGTCAATACACATTCTCATGGAACCATCCTTCTTCTTTACAAACAACACCGGTGCACCCCAAGGCGGCACACTAGGCCTAATAAACCCCTTATCTAGGAGTTCATGAAGCTGCTCTTTCAATTCCTTCAACTCTGCCGGTGCCATATGATACGGTGGAATAGAAATAGGCTGATTACCTGGCACCAAATCAATACCAAAATCAGTATCCCTGTCGGGCGGCATGCCCGACAGGTCTGCAAGGAACACATCTGTAAAATCACGGACAACATGAACAGAATCAGTAGTGGAAGTCTCAGCACTGACATCCTTCACAAAAGCCCAATATGAAAGACACCCTTTCTCCACCATACGCTGAGCCTTCATGTATGAAATCACTCTACTAGGCTCATAATCAATGGAACCTCTCCACTCAACCCTCGAAATTCCCTGCATTGCTAAGGTCATGGTCTTAGCGTGACTATCTAGAGAAGCATGACATAGAGAAAGCCAACCCATGCCCAATATCACATCAAAGTCAGCTATGCTAAGCAATAGCAGATCCACTCAGGTCTCCAGACCCCAAATAGACACCACACATGACTGATACACACGGTCCACAACAACAGTATCACCCAGACACATGAGTAAATGTAAATAAGGACTCACAGGGCATATCCAGAAAACCAGCAAAATATGATAAAACATAGAAATATGTGGAACCATGATCAAATAAGACCGAAGCATCTCGGTGACTAACTGAAACAATACCTGTAATCACAGGATCTGAGGCTATAGCATCTGGTCTAGTTGGAAGAGCATAAAGAGGGGCATGGCCTCCACCTGATCGACCTCCCCCTCTAGGGAGGCCTCTAGCTTCCTGGCCTCCACCCTAGTTGCCTAGGCGGGCAGTGAATTAACTAGAGCTGAAGTGAAGGGTTGACCTCTCTGCTGAGATGGACCCCCAAGAAGATGAGGACACCGCCTCCTCACATGCCCAAACTCTCCACACTCATAAAACTCCCTGGTGCGGGGGACGGAGACTAAAGGGAACCCCTAGCACAAGGATAACCGATAGAAGAACCTGGCATGGAGGAACCCTGAACTGATGGTGCATGGGATGAGCTCTGGGATTGAAGGTCACTGAATGATGAATGACCCGGATAAGAACTGCGGGAACCATGTCCCGATGATGCACTACTATAAGCTGGACGAGCTGGCTGAGTAGGCCTAAATGGGCGGCCTCTGCAATGCTGAAGCTGACCCCTGGAGGGAACACTACCAAAGCTGCCAGGTCCCCAGGGCCTCTTGGCCTCCCTCTCATCTCGCTCCTGGCGATGAATTGACTCAATCTCTCGTGTAATATCAACAACCTGCTCAAAAGTAGCACTCGATGTCTTCTCTATGGTCATAAGAATACGAAGCTGATATGTGAGGTCATACACGAACCTCTTGATCCTCCCCATCTCTATAGGGACCAAAAAAATAGCATGAAGAGCTAGCTCTGAAAATATCATCTCATACTTCATCACAATCATATCATCCCAACGCAGCTGCTCAAGCTTCCTACACAGCTTCTTTCTGCGGGACTGTGGTAGGTACTTCTACTTCTGTAGGAAGAGAGTGGAAAACTGCTGCCACGTAAGGGGCGCTTCCCCAACAGGCCTACACATCTCATAAGCCTCCCACCAAGTAAAAGATGCTCCTGCAAATTGGAAAGTAGTGAACGAGACCCCACTGGTCTCTAATATACCCGCTATACAAAGAATCCTCTGACACTTCTCCATGAAACCTTGGGCATCCTCGCCCTCAGCACCACTGAAAGTCGGAGGCTGAAGTCTACCAAACCTCTCCAATATATCATGCTCGTCATCAGGCATGACTGGAATCACATAGTCCTGAACAGTTGTAACCGGCTGAGCTGGAGGTGCCTCCAGTGTCTGAAGTCCCTGAATAACCTGCTCAGGTATACGGGCAGCAGGAGTCTAAGTGCCTCCCCCGGCCTGAGAAGTAGCTACTGTAGTAGAAACAGTGACCACATGTGCCAGACTGGTGCACACGGCCAAAATTTGAGCCAAGGTCTCTTGAAGACCTGGAATAACAATAGGCGTTGTCGGTGCCTGGGCTGGCCCCACTAGGACATCTGCAGCTGGGACCTGATCTGGAATAACAGGTGCCTCTATCGGTACTGCCCGGGTGCTGCGCGGGCTCCACCTCTACCTCTATCACAGCCTCGACCCCTCGTGGGTTCAACAGGTGGCGGATCATCTTGCCCGATAGCACGTCTCCTCACCATATGTGAGAGAATGAAACAACAGAACATTAGTTACCAGAATCAACAGTTTCATTCGACAAGAATTAAAGAATGTGAGATTTTTCCTAAGGTTTCTGCATACTCTCGAAGATAAGTATAGATACCTCCATACCGATCCGCAAGACTCTACTAAATCTGCTCATGACTGGTGAGTCCTATGTAACCTAGGCTCTGATACCAACTTGTCACGGCCCCAAAACCACCCTATGGCACCTATCGTAATACTAGGCTAGGCTAGACAAATAAGTAATTAAAAACCTCGGTGGGAATAATAAGATCAAATCAGTAATTAAATTTCGAACATCTAAAAAAACTCCAGTTTCTATGAAAGCCATTTAAAACATTTGTTAAAAATTTTCAATAGAGGCTCGGTATAAAAGAAGAGTGAAAATAGTAATTTCATAAAACAAGCTCCTCGGGTGAAGTGTCACTCATATACAGCCCCTCGGGCAAGCCTCTTAGTCACTAGTGACTCAACTGTCACCAACTAGCACTCACACTCAGCACTCACGCTCAATAGGTACCTTATAATAACCGATGCGGCGTGCAACCTGGTCCATAAACATATAATCGATTGCGCTCACTTGGGGTGTGCAGGCTCCGTAGGGGCTCCTACAGCCCAAGCGCTATATCGGTATGGTGTGCAGCCCGACCCAATATCGTTGCGGCGTGCAGCCCTATCCATATATTGCTGCGGCATGCAGCCCGATCCCCATATATATATATATGTTGCGGCGTGCAACCCGATCCATAACTATCCTCAAAATCTGGCTCTCGGTCTCACTCAGTCATCATCCTCACAAGCCACTCGGGCTTTTCAGTACAACTCAAGGGACCCATCCCAAAATATCTTTCATATATTTAAAAATAGAGTGATGAACAGGATTTAACAGTAAACATGTATAAATCATGACTTAGAATGTATTTTCTATCAAAACAGTGTGAGGACAGTAGTAAAATACCCCTGAGGGTCCAAACAGTACGACACAAGGCCCCGAACATGGCATTCAGCTCAAGTTAACAGAATCATTTCTAAAACACATGAAAATCATATTAAATTTATCAAATACGCAACTCTACAGTTTCCACGGGACGGACCAAGTCACAATCCCTACAGGTGCACGCCCACACGTTCGTCACCTAGAATGTGTGTCACCTCATTTATACAAATAGTACAAAATTCCGAGGTTTCATACCTTCGGGTATAGATGTACAATCGTTACTTACCTCAAACCGGATTAAAATCTACTCCGCGATGCCCTTGCCGCTCGACTCGGCCTCAAATCGCCTCGAATCTATTCAAAATCATATTCATAACATCAATATACGCTAACGGAACAAAACCCATGCAAAATAATCAAATTACATAAAAAATCCCAAAATTGGCAAAACCCAACCCCCGGGCCCACGTGTCGAAATCTGATAAAAATCACATCACCAGAATCCTTATCCTCTCACAAGTCCATGCATACCAAATTCCTCAAAATCTAACTTCGTTTGACCCCTTAATCACCCAATTCTTACTCTCAAGTTCCAAGCCTTAATTCCCCAATTTTAACCAAATCCCACAAATTTCTTGCTTAATCAATTAAAAATCACCATAGAATCAAGTTTTGAGTTCAAAAACATTACCTCAAAGAGATTCCCCTTGAATCTCTCTTCAAACTCTCTAAAAAAGATCCAAGTTCGAACACAAATGCTGGAAAATAACCTAAATTACGCAAAGTCTCAAATTTATATGCTTTGACCAAGGATTCCGCACATGCGGACACTTTTCTTGCACCTGCGGACTCGCACCTGCGAAATGTCACATAAATCCAACGTCCGCACCAATGACCCAACACTCGCAGATGCGATCCTTCTTCGCATCTGCGTTCAAGCCCAGACCTTCACTTTCAACATCAGCGACACCCCCTCCGCACCTGTGATCATCACACCTTTGGCTACCCATCCGCGGTGCGGCCACACCAGAAGAATTACATCAGCAGCCTTCTGCTGCATTTTTCCAACTTCCAATATCTGCTAGCCATCCGAAATCAATCCCGAGCCCTTCGGGGCCTCAACCAAATATACCGACACCTCATATGACATCACCCGAACTTAGTCGAACACTCTGAACACTCAAAACAATATCAAAACACCAAATTAACCCAACATTCAAGCCTAGGTATCTCTAAACATCCAAAATTCGCCAACGACGCCAAAACCAACCAAACCAAGTCCGAATGACCTGAAATTTTGCACAAAAATCACAAACGAAACCCCAAACCTATTCTAACTTCTGAATGTCCATTCTGACCACGAAATATAATTTTCCACTGCCGATTGGAAATCGCCAAAAATCTAATTTCGCCAATTCAAGTCTAACTCTACCACTTACCTCCGAATAATATTATGAACATGCTCCTAAGTCCCAAATCACCTAACGAAGCTATCTGAACCATAAAAGCTATATTACGAGATCATTTCCCTATAAGTCAGCTTCTGGTTGACTTTTCAAACTAAATAACCAACTTAAGAGACTAAGTGTCTCATTTCTCTCCACAATCACTCCAAATCCTAGCCAACCAACCCAGCACAACATAAAAGAGTTGAACTACACAAAATGAAGCAGAAACGGTGAAAACAGGGCTAAAAATCTCGGAACGACCGATCGGGTCGTTACAGATATGTTATGTTGGTATACCATATTGGTACATATGGTAATAAGGTTCTTTTTTGCTACTTATACTTTTAATTTAATCATACTTTTATTGCATTTTTTAATGTTTTAATACATTACTTTAGTCACAGGTAGTTGTAATAATATGATAGAGCAATGATATACTCTGTTGGTATACATGTATACCATATTGGTATCATATGGTAATAGATATATTTTATCTTTCCATGTTTTATTATCATTTCTATTTGTAACTAGTATCATTAATAATTGCAGCTAAAGAACATCACCCCAACTGATGTTGAGAAGCAACTATTTGATTTACGTGGTCTAACCTTTGAAATTGAAGTTGATTGCACTCACAGTCAGCCTGATAGCTTTCAGGTTTTTTGGCACTCAATTTCCAAAGACACAAAGTATACATCAAAGTAATGGAGGTGATTCCGAACCTACCATGCTGAGGTAATGAAGGAGAAACAAGGTTTGAAACTTTTGTAGAGACCAAGTTTGAGGAGGTGCTTGAAACTATTGGTAGGCAGTCAATGAAACTAGAGGGAAATTCAGCGGTGTTGTTCTTTTATATAATATAATTCTATAGTATATTGTTCAAAGATGCAATAAATGATTATATCATATTATTCCATTCTTTAGTTTTAGTCCACAATATTCGTTTAATATACATAATAATAAAATTGTTATTTTCTCATTTTCATCATAAGCCACATGATAATGATCCTTACTTTAGTGAGATACATAAAGATTATGACTGGTCTGAAAGAGGCGATAATGGGAATGATCCTGTAGTTGTTGGACATAGCACGCCCAAAGCGCCTTCTAGTATGTATATCACAGATTTGGTTTTTTTTTGCTGTTGTTTTTAAAAATAGTACTCTTGAATATACTTTTATATGTTTAGTGTCTAGTTTTAGTGGGGTTGGTCGAGAGGGTGGTTCCATCGGTGTCAATGTGAAGAACGCCACAGCAAAGCATAGCGTAGTTCTAATGACCCGGTCAGTCATTCCGTGAGATTATCCCTGATTCCCCTGTTTTGGCTTTGTCATGTGTTATTTAACCTAATTATGTTGTGTTGGGTCAGTTGGTTTGGGTTCGTAGGTGATCGTTGTGAGAAAAGAGATACTTAGTTTCTAAAGTTGGCCTTATGGTTAGAAAAGTCAACCAGAAGTTGATTATTAAGCAAATAACCTCGGAATGTAGATTTTAGAGTACGGATAGCTTCGTTAGGTGATTTGGGACTTAGGAGTGTGTTCAGAATGTGGTTTTGATGTCCGGGATAGAATTAGGCTTGAAATGACGAAATTAAGTTTTTGGCCATTTCCGGTCGGTAGTGGAAAATAGGCTATCGAGGTCAGAAAGGAATTTCGGAAGGTGGAGAAGGTTTTTAGTATCATTTTGGATGTGTGGGAAATTTTCAGGTCAATCGGACGTGTTTTGGGTGGTTTCGACATCTTTGGCGAAATTTAGAAGTTTCTAATTTCTTAGGCTTGAATCCGAGGTGGAGTTGGTGTTTTGGTGTTGTTTCGAGGGTTTCGAAAGCTCGACTAATTTTGAATAAGTTTATGGGAAGTGTTGCCATTTTTGGTTGAGGTCTCGAGAGCCTCGGGTGAGTTTTGGGTGGTTAACGGATCATTTCAGACTTGGAAAGATTGCATATTTTAGGCTGGTGTTCAGTTCTGGTGTTCTTCTATGCGATCCCGTGGGTAAGGATGCGATCGCATAGGATTATCTTGGGCAGCATAAATTTTGTTCTATGCGATCGCGTTTCGGTGGTCACGATCGCGTGAGTGTGTGGCCTGTGTGCATTGCAAATGCGTGGTGCAGTTCGCGTGAGGGAGGAATGTGATCGCGTAGGGTAACTGTGGTTTGTGCTTCGCGATTGCGTCATGGTTGATGCGATTGCACTGAAGAAAAGAGCACCAGGGAAGAAAGTATAAAAAGCTATCTTCGCTATTTTTAGGCTATTTCTCACCATTTTCTGACGGATTTGAAGCTTTTTGAGAGGGATTAAAGAGGGAATCAAAGGGAATCACTTGGAGGTAAGATTTTTGAATTCAATACATGATTCTATGTTGATTTCTAGCTAATTAGACCTAAAATTAGTGTGCTTTGAATCCTAAAATTGGAGAATTAGGGCTTATGATTTGGAGACCTTTGAGTGGGGATTTAAAGGGCCATTTGAGGTCCGATTTTGGTGTTCTTGGTATGTATGGACTCGTGGAGGATAATAATTCTTGTGATGTAATTTTTATCGAATTCCGAGATATGGGCTCGGGGGTCAGGTCTGACCAATTTCGAAATTTGCGCTTAATTTTGATAATTTTCGAATGGGCTTCGTTCCATGGCATATAATAACGATATAAATCTGATTTTGGCTAGATTTGGAGCAATCGTAGGCTGAGTCTAGTGGAAAAGGCATTGTGGTAGGATTTTTTCCTGTTTTGAGGTAAGTAATGTTTCCAAACTTGGTTCTGTGGGTTCGAAACCCTGAACTACATGATATATGACTGTAATTAAGGTGATGCACATGCCAAGTGATAGGCGTGCGGGCCTACACCGAGTGATTTGTGGCATGGCCCATCCCATGGCACTGTCTAGTAGCTATTACAGACTGATATTCACACTTCTATTGATGTGGTTAATGTCAACATGCTAGAAACCATTGTGAGGTTTTTACTAATCACCGTAGTTTGCATCATTTTTTTAAGCAGAAGGATTTGAATTTGCATCAGCGGAGATGGTTGGAGATTCTCAGGGACTATGATATCACTATTCTATACCATCCGGGGAAGGCCAATGTAGTGGCCGATGCCTTGAGTCATTGAGCATAGAGTTTGGGGAGTCTAGCATATCTTTCTACAGCAGAGCGACCACTGGAACTTGATGTTCAGGACTTAGCTGGCTAGTTGGTGAGGTTGGATCTACCAGAGCCTCGCCAGGTATTGGATTTTGTAGCCTCCAAGTCTTCTCTTTATGACCATGTTAGAGAGCGCCAATATGATGACCCACACTTGCTCGTTCTTCAGGATATCGTCCAGCGAGGTAACACCATGGATGTGGTTATTGATGATGATGGAGTTATGAGAATGCAGGTTCGGATTTGTATGCCCAATATTGATGGGCTTTGAGAGTTGATTCTAGTAGAGGCTCATAGCTCGTGGTATTCCATCCATCCGGGTGCCGCGAAGATGTATCAGGACCTGAGACAACATTATTGGTGGAGAAGGATGAAGAGGGATATAGTTGGATTCGTAGCTCGGTGTCTCAACTATCAGCAGGTCAAGTATGAGAACCAAAGACCAGGTGGATTGCACCAGATATTAGATATTCCGGAGTGGAACTGGGAGCGGATCACCATGGAATTTGTAGTTGTTCTCCCACGTACTTCGAGGAGGTTCTATGCTATATGGGTCATTGTGGATCAGTTGACCAAGTCTGCGCACTTCATTCCTTTTGGTACTACGTATTCTTCAGAGCGGTTAGCTGAGATTTATATCCGGGAGATAGTTCGATTGCATGGTGTCCCAGTTTCTATCATTTATGACAAAATGTACTTAGTTCACATCTCAGTTTTGGAGGGCCGTGCAGAGAGAGTTGGGTACTCAGGTTGAGTTGAGCACAACATTTCATCCTCAGACGGACAGGCAGTCGGAGCGTACTATTCAGATTCTGGGGGATATGTTACGTGCTTGTGTTATTGACTTTGGGCTTTCATGGGACCAGTTTCTGCCACTCGTGGAGTTTGCATATAATAATAGTTATCAGTCGAGTATCCAGATGGCTCCATGAGGCTTTATATGGGAGGAGGTGTAGATCTCCGGTTGGTTGGTTTGAGCCGGGTGAGTTCAGGCTATTAGGCACGGATTTGGTACAAGATGCGTTAGATAAGGTGAAGTTGATTCATGAGAGGCTTCGCACGGCGCAGTCTAGGAAGAAGAGTTATGCAGACCGGAAGGTCCGAGACGTGTCTTTTATGGTTGGGGAGAAGGTGATACTGAAGGTGTCACTCATGAAGGGTGTTATGCGGTTCGGGAAGAGGGGCAAGTTGAGTCCTTGGTTCATTGGGCCTTTTGAGGTGCTTCATAAGGTTGGGAGGTGGCTTGTAGACTTGCTTTGCCACCCGTCTTATCGAGTGTCCATCTGGTATTCCATGTTTCAGAAGCTTATTGGTGAACCGTATCATGTCTTGGACTTCAGCTCAGTTCAGCTATAGGGTGATATGTCTTATGAGGTAGAGCTAGTGGATATTTTTGGTGTTCAAGTCAGAAGGTTCAGGTCTAAGGATATAGCTTCAGTGAAGGTAAAGTGGGGAGGACACGCGGTGGAGGAGGCTACCTGGGAGACCGAGCGGGAGACGCGGAGCAGATATCCTCCCCATTTGAGACTCAGGTATGTTTCTAGACTTTTTCGAGGATGAACGTTTGTTTAAGAGAGGGAGAATGTAACAACCTGACCGGTTATTCTGTGAGATTAGCCCTGATTCCCCTGTTTCGTCTTTGTCATGTGTTATTTAACCTAATTATGTTGTGTTGGGTTAGTTGGTTTGGTTTCGGAATTGTCGTGGTGAGAAAAGAGACACTTAGTCTCTTAAGTTGACCTTATGGTTAGAAAAGTCAACCGGAAGTTGACTATTAGGTAAACAACCCCGGTATGTGGATTTTATAGCCCGGATAGCTTCGTTAGGTGATTTGGGACATAGGATTGTGTTCGGAATGTGGTTTTGATGTCCGGAGTAGAATTAGGCTTGAAATGGCGAAATTGAGTTTTTGGAAATTTTCGGTCAGTAGTGGAAAATAGTCTATCGGGGTCGGAATGGAATTTTGGAAGTTGGAACAGGTTTGTATTATCATTTTGGATGTGTGTGCAAATTATCAGGTCAACCGAACGTGTTTTGGGTGGTTTCGGCATCTTTCGCAAAATTTAGAAGTTTCTAAGTTCTTAGGCTTGATTTCGAGGTGGAGTTGGTTCTTTGGCGTTGTTCCGAGGGTTTTGAAGGCTCGACTAAGTTTGAATAAGGTTATGGGAAGTGCTTCTATGTTTGGTTGAGGTCCCGAGGGCCTCGGGTAAGTTTTGGGTGGTTAACGGATCATTTCGAACTTGGAAAGATTACAGATTTTGGGCTGCTGTTCAGTTCTGGTTTTCTTCTATGCGATTGCGTGGATAAGGATGCGATCACATAGGCTTATCTGGGGCAGCATAAATTTATTTCTATGCGATCGCGTTTGGGTGGTCGCGATCGCGTGAGAGTGTGGTCTGTGTTCATTGCGAACGCGTGGTGCAATTCGCGTTCGCGTACAGTTTGGGAGCGCCTGAGGGGCTGAGTTGTGGTGTTGTGCGATCGCGTGAGGGAGGAATGCGATCGTGTAGGGTAACTGTGGGCAGTGTTTCACGATCACGTGGTGGTTGACGCGATCTCACTGAAGAAAAGAGCACCTGGGCAAAAAGTATAAAAACCCATCTTTGCGATTTTTAGCCTATTTCTCACCATTTTTTGGCGGATTTGAAGCTTTTTGAGAGGGATTAAAGAGGGAATCGAAGAGAATCACTTGGTTGTAAGATTTTTGAATTCAATACTTGATTCTATGTCAATTTCTAGCTAATTAGACCTAAAATTTGTGGGATTTGAACCCTAAAATTGGAGAATTAGGGCTTATGATTTGGAGACCTTTGAGTGGGGATTTGGAAGGCCATTTAAGGCCCGATTTTGGTGTTCTTGGTATGTATGGACTCGTGGGAGGATAAGAATTTTTGTGATGTGATCTTTATTGAATTCTGAGATGTGTCCCGGGGGTTTGGTTTGACCAATTTCGGGATTTGTGCTTAATTTTGATAATTTTCGAATGGGTTTCGTTCCTTGGCATATAATAATGATATAAATCTGATTTTGGCTATATTTGGAGAAATCAGAGGCTGAGTCTTGTGGAAAAAGAAATTGTGGTCTGGGATTTTTGCCTGTTCTGAGGTAAGTAACGTTTCCAAACTTGGTTTTGAGGGTTTGAAACCCCGAACTACATAATATATGGCTATAATTAAGGTGACGCACATGCTAAGTGAAGGGCGTGCGGGCGTGCACCGAGTGATTTATGGCCTGGCCCATCCCATGGCATCGTCTAGTTGCTACTATAGACTTATATTCACACTTTTATTGATGTGGTTAATGTGAACATGCTAGAAATCATGATAAGTACGATGCTAAGGATTCACGCCAAAAGTGCTGAGACCTGAGTGGTCCTATATCTCTGTCTCCTTATGTGTTTTTATTTTCTTTATGTACTCAGTCCTGTCATAGCATGCCATATCATGTCGTAGTCTCGGTAATTTTTATCTTGTACATTATCAATGATTCAGTCTAGTACATGCATCTATGAGCCCATGTGAGCGAAACTGGAGATTAATGACTGAGTGAGGCCTATAGCCTGTTATTGAGAGACAATTATGAGATCGGACCGCACACCGCAGCGATATTCTGATTATGCCTTCGTTGGCTTGTTATAGCTCTTGGGCTAATAGGAGCCTCTCCGGAGTCTTTACACCTCCAGTGGGCGCATTGATATGTGAGGGATGGATCGTCCCTGGACATGGATCTTGTCCGCGTGCTGTATTCCGGAGATAGATCTTCTCCGCGGGGGCTGGATTGGCCTTTTCCTCAGTACTGAGTGACTATGGTCACCGGTGTTTATGCATATTTCGGGATGGATTTTCCCTGGGCCTGAGAGTCATATGCAGTACTGAGTGGACTTCTGTGTGAGAGCTGTGAGCACTATGTGCATTTCCACACTGTTGATACTTTGGCATGTAGAATACTGAGATATACATGGGTTGCTTATCATATAGGTCATATTCTGTTTTCATTATCTATTGAAACTATGAGCATGCCTAAATTATGTGTACTGTTTTCATTACAATTATTGAGATTTAGAATGTCATTACCTCTCAGCCCGTAGTTTGGGTTCGTTACTTCTGAGTTGGTGTACTCATGTTACCCCATGCACCTTGTGTGCAGATCCAGGTACATCGGAAGCCGGTAATGGTTGTTGAGCAGCTGTCAGAGTTCCTTTGGAGGCATCGAGGTAGCAGCTGGCGATTGCAGCCTCGATTATCTCCTTCTCTATCTACCAGTCATATTTATTTATTTTAGACAACTTTATGTCGACACTGTATTTTGATATTCAATGTAGTAGCTCATGACTCAGTGACTGTAGATCCGGGTTCGGGTTTTTTCTTACTTATGCTTTTAATGATGATTAAACTCTTAAATGCTTTATAAATATGAGACTTTTGCTGCAAATATAGTGGATTTTCTGAAAATATCTGTTAACAAATGAAATGTGTGGCTTGCCTGAATTCACGACAGGCGCCATCACGACTGGGTATTTTGGGGTCGTGACAGTAGTTACTGATGACTTGCGTTCAGGTAAAATATTGTATATGCAATTTTTTTATTATTTTTTTATTTATTCAACTTTATGTATTTGTGAGTTCACTAACTTTTTTTAAAACTTTTTTCAGCCCCTTTCTAAATGAGCATGATCTTTGCTTGGATTTTAACTTTGAATTGTCTACATCTATAACTGATCAAATCACTGCCATTAAACAACATGCAAAATATAAGCAGCCATCTCATGATGTTAAAAAGTATGGACCTGCTCCGTTGCCATCAGGTATCCTTGCACATATACAACCAGATGTTGTTATTGAGTCTATAGGTCCTCATTTACTACAAAATACTGGTCCCAAGGTATGATTGTTGATGTTATTAATTCTGAAGTTGGTATGTAAATGAAAATTTTTGATAGTTTTTATTTAAATTTTCCTTCTGGTAACGTCTTCTATATATAACTTTTCATTTTTTAAAAAATTTCTTAACTTTGTATATTTGTTCATTCACTAACATTTTGTAATTTAAGCTCCCTGTCGACACGAGGGTGATCTTGGCTTGGATTCTGATTTTGAATATACTGAGTCTCAAGTTGATCTAACTGCTTCCATTACACAAGGAGGGAGACGTGATGTAAATTAATCTGAAAATGAAATGACAACTCGTAATGTAAATAAGTCTAAAGTTGATTAGTCCTTATCAAGAACTATTGTCCACACACGAACATATATTGAAAAAACTCCATAAATTTTCACACAGAGAAGGCATCGTGCAGCTAAAAACAGTCTCCATATAGGAATGACTGAAAATCTGGTGTTAGTGCAGTTGGGGGATCCTTGAAGGTTATCAAAGGAATAATTCCACTTGTAAATGACATTTCAGTGGCTGTTGGTTATAAGCTTACGACTACATTCTCAAACTTTGTTGAAGCAGACATGCAATTAGGAGAGTGTGTATTTGTTCCATGTACTTTTGTTTTCATGTTCTTTTAATTTTTGTTGATGTATTTCTTATCCGTATCTTCTTTTACACGAAATAGGGAAATATATTTACCTGGTGATTAGAAGTTGGACCCTTGTTTTAACTTTGAAATTGAACATATTGATGATATGACATATTTCCACACATTAAACTATTCTGTCAAGCCACTGTCTAGTTTGGTGTGTGTACTGCTTTTTATTTTTGTTTTTGTACTATTGTTAATGTTAGTCCTGTTTTCGTCCTCTATTTTTTGCATCACTTGAATATTATATTCTACTATCTTAGAAAGAAGACAAAATATGGAATTAATTTGCCAATCAAAGTCACAAGTACAAATACTCTTTTTAGTAATATCATTCAAAGGGTTTTCACAGAATTTGTTAAAGGTGGGAAAAAGATCATTTGATTGATAGATCAGACGATTTTGTGGAGTATATGAAAGGATTTAAGATGCATTGCAACATTCCATGGAATCATGTTGATCATGTCTTTTTTCCAATTAATTTGACAAAAAAATGGCATTGGATGTTGGAGTGTGTATCAATTTATAAGAGATGTTTTTATATATGACTTGCTACATAGTCAAAGCACAAAAAAGCTATTCAAAAGGTGGCAGAGGCATATGCTTATGACCCCCCTATTTCTAGTTAGCATTCATTTTATAACCAAAGAAGTGATGTTGTAGTAGAAAATGGATTGCACATGGGAAAGGACTTGACTAATCCATTTTGAGATTGAAGTGATTACAAATCTACCCACACAGCAAAATAAATAAGAATAATTAATTTTTTTACTTTATTTTCCTCATTCATATTAATATTTTTCACTACCAATCGATTTTTATATTCTATTCATTTTTTATTTATTTTAGAGATTATGGAGTATATGTTGCATGCTTTGCTGAGTACATTATTAAAGGTCTTCCCATCCTTGTTGCCAATTTTGATGTGAATGGTCTTCCATCTAGGTTTGTTATACTGTTGTAGCACTATGGGAGGAACAAGTAGTTGCATGGTGAATCAAGTGAATCTGAGGCTCCAATAGTAACAAAAAAGACACGTGGAAAGAAGCGCAAGAAGTAGTATAGATCTCCTTTTGCTTTTAGTTAATAGTAGCATGATAACTTTGCAGGATTTTAATATTTGTTTGTGAAGTATGGTATTTTGCATTATTAGATTTTAAAAATACTAGCTTTTCAAAGTATGTTCTAGGAGTAAAATTGTAATAGTATAATATGTTGTAAAAGTATGTTCGGGTATCACATTGTATTTGAGTACCTTTTCCCTATAGTAACTGCATGTAAATGGCTTCCAATTCGTTATACTTCAATACTGATATAAGCTGCAAAGCATTCCTATTTTGTTAACCATGTATGCAGAGATGTTCAATTTGGGGTACCACGTTTATTTCGTCACAAGTACTACAATGAAAGCCTTGATGAGGAAATAAGGAATAATGTTTCCACCTAAGCATAGGTAAATAATCTTATAACAACAGTCTCACTACAACATTATATTCACTCCATAAGAAAGTGGCACCTATCGTGGCTAATGAACAAGAAGAAGAAAAAAAAATCAAAAGTTGATATTTGAGATCATATGAGTTACAGGGAATTCCAGTATTCGTTGGCACTAAGATAAGACAAGTATCCATGCAGCAAGTGGTAGAACGACTAGGAAAAGTAATTCATTACATTTAAATACAATTGAGAAGGCACGAAAGGAAACCTATGGTCCTAGCAAGTTAAAGAAAGGTTGCGAGTAGTATATATAGATATTTGTAGGTATCAAGCTAAATTATCATGGAGTGATAAGGTTTTTGGTAGATAGGAGTAAGGATAAGAAAATGTGAGTGACAAGGTTATGAGAATAGGTAAGTCCTCGCGATTAAACCCATCACTGATGGCTTCCACAAGTTGTAGAAAGCTCGATACATCTGAATGAACTCAGATGAGTCTAAGACTAGGAGAAATTAGAAGAGATGAAATGGTGCTCTAGTAGTATACTAAGGGTGTAAGTTTGATAGATAAGAGGATGATATTTAGTCCTTTGATTGAGCAATGATTTAAAGAAAAAGGGATTTCATGGATGAAACAGGATTAGAATACACCCCCCATAGGATGAATCACATTGGGATGATATGAAATACAGTTATTGGAGTATAGTATCGTCCCTAAGTAGACCAGGAAGATCACTTCAGATGTTCCCCAATGAGATGTGAGCTGTAGTGACGATATATTACATAAGAGGTTTCAAGTTATCAACGGTAGAGTTTAGATCAACATTAAGGTGAATCAACAATAGATGGATTAAAAGTTTTAAAGTATGAGATGATGTTATATTGTCATAACATAAACAGTAATGAGGTAGCACTAAAGGACATAGATTTATGCATATAGGAAAAGCAGCGACAACATAACCTATAGTTGGGATGAGAATCTCAGTAATAATAAATTGAAGTAAGTGTTATGGTATAGTATGACCCACCTAGATTTAGTAAAGCCATAAGGATAGTTAACCGAGGCTATGAAACAAGATATATCAATAGTCGTATGTTCGACAAAGTACCGAGTGAAGAACTTAACTACACATATAGATTCCCAAAGGGATAGCTTGTCGAGTTCTGTATATGTTCACAAAGTGAGGTATAGAGATTGGTTAAACGCTGGAGGAAAAAGGAGAGAAAAGTCGCATAGGCGCACATACAAGGT
The DNA here is from genome assembly GCA_005239525.1 of Nicotiana knightiana. NCBI lineage: Eukaryota > Viridiplantae > Streptophyta > Magnoliopsida > Solanales > Solanaceae > Nicotiana > Nicotiana knightiana. The sequence goes on from ML425466.1 coordinate 52,136, forward strand.
CAGAATTGTACAGGCTGCATGAAATAAGGTATAAACAGTTATGAGATTGGAAGAATTTCGACCACAAGTCGTGCTGTGAGAAAGAGACCTAAAAGGGGGAATGCCCTAGACTTTGGATTTATTCACCGAACAACTCCATATATGGAAATTACAATATTAAAGTATTCCAAAAAGCTATTGTTTAAGACACAGATAAGTGCACCAGTCAACGTTCGAGGACGAACTTTCCAAAGGGGGGAATGATGTTACACCCCATATTTTCCTACGTAAGAGTACGTCGTAAGTCAATTGATTTAAGCTTAGAAATGAGATCATCTTTTAAAGTATATAAAGTAAGTTAATTATGTTAATTTGGAGGTTATAAATATTTAATATCGTGAATAACAATTACCAAGAGGGTTGGAAAGCTTAGATGCTAAACGAATTGAAGAAAATAGGGTTTCGTTGAAAGTCGACACATCTGGAATGTTATAACATGAACTTTTGGGTGAGAATAGGGTGCTAAAATTGATAAAGAGGTTATGTTATGACTTATTTAAGTCGTATGATAGTCGCGTGTTACGTTTTGAAGTCAAGCAAGTTGTGGAACAAAAGTTGGAAAAGGTCATCACAAGTTACAGTTAGTAGATTATATATCTACCAAATTGAAGATCTATGAGTCTAGTTTCCAAAACATTAAAACATTTGTATATACGATGTGGGAGTATAGAGATATTCGCGTTTTAGCGAGACTGCGCCAAGCAGCTCTCTATGGGACCCATAGGCGGTTTAGATATGTTGATATGCATAAGACGTCTCAACCCCATTTTAACTCATTCATTTTACATATCTTCAGACCCTAGACACCTAAAAAACACTCTCTCAAGGTTTTCTCATGATCCAAGAGCCAAACAAAGGGTAAACAACACAAATCAAGTGTTGAGAATCTCGTCGCGCTAGTAAGTTTCTTATTCTGTTGTTGCTGATTTTTTGGTAGTTCCAGCTCGTGTGGTAGGTTTTTTTAAGTGATTTATATTCTTTAAAATAATATCCCATGGTTTTCATATCAACCCTAGGTTATTTCATGTCTTGCAAATGGATTACACCATATTTCAACATCAAAAGTTAGTTCTAGTGAAGAACACCACCTCTCTGAGGTTGTGTTGTCATTGAGGATAGTTGTGGGCTGTGTTTGGCTGAAATTTGAAGTTTTTGCTACTGGCTAAGGTGATTATAACAGTCTACTAATTCTTCTTAAGATTTCTTGTATGTTAGTTACGTTGTTTGGATGATAAACTACAAGATACTACTTGGATTAGCTTAAGTGGTGTTGTATTACCATTGAGGGTTGTTGTAAGATAAATATAATATGGATTTTGACTTGAAGTCACTTATGAGGTATTTGTATTTTATTATTTTATTTTCTTAAGGTTATCTTGATGTTGATTAAGTTAAATGGATGGACTAGACATGAACTAGTGAATAAAGTTGCTAGTCGAAGATAGTGGGAGTTGTGGATGGTTTCCTTTGTTATAAATATATGTTATAAGGATGGAGTCATTAAGGAAATACTTCATTATCATGGTAATGATTCTGTTAAGTTAATGTGAGAAGTCTATAAGGGGTGATATAGGTTGTATGGATTCCAATCGGAGCTTGCCGCTCCTCGTGAAGTAGTTGTGACTTGTTGTTGGTATATGGTGTCTTGTTATTGATATATTTTGCGGAATTTCTCGGGTTGTTGTTGTTGGTATATGGTATTGGAGGAGTCCCTTTTTACAAGGGACATTCTACTCGAATTTACGTAAAGGAGCTACTAGCTTAAGTTACAGACCTAGGCTTTGCTCAACACTGATTTTGAATCTCCTTATGCTATGATATATTGGGTTGACTTGTTTGAAGAGTCGCCTGGAAGGTATTAAGAACTCAAATTGGTTAAGGTATTAAGACTTCTTTCTTTTTGCATGATTTAAAGTGAAATGAACATAAACGATATGCTAATTCATGACGGATCTACTCCTAAAAACTAAGGTTGTCCATATTGTTCTTTCCTTATAAAGTTGGTCTAAGAAAGTACGTATTATCCTTGAATCCTACTGAGGTTCATATCGATGGTATGAGTGTCCATAATGTTAATCGAAGTTGCAACTACCTTACGTCACTCTGAAAGATTTAGAGCATGATTCCATGAGTTTAGCATGCATTATATAGTATCTATTTACTCTACCGAGCCGCGCTATAGTCGGCTGGGTACGGAACCTATTGTGCAACCAATGATCAGTTGGGTGTACCGAGCTCCACGTGGCCGGGTACGATCCTACCGAGCCTTATGATTGTCGAGTACGTTTTTACCGAATCTTCTTCGAGGCGGGGTTCGGGGTACGATATGATGATACTGATGCCCATAGAGGCGTATGTTTTTAAAATTTTATGTATATATATGTATCATGAATTTCATGTCAGTAGCCCTCAGAGGCACTCAGATGCTACAGGGTGTATCTCCTCTACCTCACTTTATATTATTGTTCTTATTTATTCTTTCCGACCTTACATACTTAGTACTTTATTCGTACTGACGTCCCTTTTACCTAGAGATATTGCATTTCATGACCGCAGGTCCCGATAGAAAGGTTGACTCTCCTCCTAGTAGGTTATCAGCTCAGCGGAAGGTGTTGCTGCACTCTACTTGCTCCGGAGTTGCCTATTTGATCAGTATGATTGGGACATCTATTGTCAGGTATGGCGGGGCCCTGTCCCAACCTATATGTCATTTATGTACTCTTAGAGGCTTGTAGATAGATATCTGTATACAAATTCTTGTATGGCATTGTCGGACTATATTTGAGTGTACATATGATCATGTCAGCCTTATAGGTTCGTATGTCTCATTTATAAGTTTTTTATATAATGTTGGGTCATCCTATGTCTAGTATGCGCTTATATTTTATTCTGTTTATCTCATGACAACCCTTTTGGCCCATTTACCCATGATAGTACGATAAGAAATATATGTTACGTTCGTACTCGATTTAGTAAGGTACCGGTTGTCCGTCGTAGCCATTCGGTTTGGGTCGTGACAATGTAGAAGCAAAACTATAGTACATGCAATGCTTTTATTATTCTGAAAATGCATAACGTCATTGTCTGTGATAAGATAGTATTATCTACTAATATATTTTCATGCTTTACACCAATCTTCATAAATGATTCCACGGCATCCTTCCGATTGGTTTAATTCCATTTCTGAAACAACGTTGTCATAAAGTCAAGAAAATTCACAACTGGGACATCGTTTGCGTGCTAATTTTGTAACGACCCGACAAGTTGTTCCGTGAGATTAGCCTCGTTTCCCCTGTGTCTGCTTTATCATGTGTTGCTTATCCTATTTATGTTGTGTTGGGTCAGTTGGTTCGGATTCGGAGTGGTCGTGGTGAGAACTGAGACACTTAGTCTCTTAAAGTAGCTTAATAGTTGAAAAAGTTAACTGTGAGTTGACTTATTGGTAAACGACCTTAGAATGTAGATTTTATGGGTAAGATAGCTTTGTTAGATGATTTGGGAATTAGGAGTGTGCTCGGAATGAATTCTTGATGTACGATGTAGAATTAGGCTTGAATTGGCGAAAGTTAGTTTTTGGCGATTTCCGGTCGGCAGTGGAAAATAGGCTATCAGGGTTGGAATGGAATTCCGATAGTTGGATAAGGTTTTTAATATCATATAAGATATGTGTGCAAAATTTCAGGTCAATCAGATTTGTTTTGGTTGGTTTCGGCATCATTGGCGAAATTTAGAAGTTTCAAAGTTCTTAGGCTTGAATTTGATGTGATTCTAGTGTTTTTGCGGTGTTTTAGGTGTTTCGAAGGCTCGACTAAATTTCAATGATGTTATGGGATATGTTGGTATGTTTGGTTGAGGTCCCGAGCGCCTCGTGTGTGTTTCGGGTGGCTAACAGACCAACTTTTGGCTTAAAAAAACTAGACAGATTTTTGCTGGTGTGAGTTTCAAGTTTCCTTCTACGCGATCCCGGGAGGATGTTTGCGATCGCGTAGGCCTAGCTGGGGATGGCAGTATTTTTTTTTATATGCGATCACGTGGTGGAGGTCGTGATCGCGTGAGTGTGAACTTGTTGTGCAGTGCGATCGCGTGGTGTTGTTCGCATTCGCATAGAATTGAAGGGCGCGTGAGTGGGCTGAGTCATTGTTCTTCGCGATCGCGTTAAGTGTTTCACGATCGCGTGGGTTTATGTCCTGTTGAATCGCGATCGTGTGTGAATTTTTGCAATCACGTAGTGTAATTTGATGGGGCAGCAGATTTGTTCTTCGCGATCGCCTGGGAGCTTCCGCGATCGTAGTGAAGAAAGAGGCCTGGGCAGACAGCTTTTAAGTTCCAAATTCGGGGGTTCTTGGTCATAACTCAAATTTTCATTAGAGAGCTCGGGGGGAAGGAGATTTTGGACGAGCTTTTCAGTAGGGTTCTTGTGGTAAGTATTCTTCAATCATTTTTTAGTTCAATTTCATGAATTTGTCTTCATTTTGACCATGCAATTTGAGGAATTAAAGTAGAAAAGTTGAGAAAAATGGGAGGAAAAATTGGAAAATTCTTTTGGTGATTTGAGTGGGAAATTGAGGTTGGATTTTGGTAAATTTGGTATGGGTAGACTCGTATGGGAATGAGAATTCTAGTTTTTGTGATTTTTATCGAATTTTGAGACGTGGGCCAAGGGCTCGGATTTGGTCGAATTTCGAGAATTGTGTTAAAATTTATATCTTTCGATTGGGTTTTGTTCCGTTAGCGTATATTGATGATGTTAATGTGATTTTTGTTATATTCGGAGCATTTGGGAGCCAATTTGAGGGGAAAGCGCATCACGGAGTAGCTTTTGGGCTGTTTTGAGGTAAGTAACGAATGTAACTCTAAACCTGAGGGTATGACACCCCAGTATTTGATATAGTTTTGGTAAATGAGGTGACACACATTCTAGGTGATGATCGTGGGGCCGTGCACCAATAGGGATTGTGATTTGGTCCGTCACGTAGCGGCTATTAAGACGCGTATTCAATTTGAAGCCCTGCGACATCCTGTCTTTCAGAAGTTTATACTTGTTTATGGGTTGTAAGCCATGTCCGAGGCGTTGTGCCGACCAGTTTAGACCCTCCGAGCTACTTTTACACTATTCTACCACTATCTTGATAGAACATCTGTGAACTCAGTAATGTTTACCACTTGTTGTTATTTTCACTTTTATCACACTGCGTTGAAACTCTGAGAAGTATTTTGGGCTAAGTCCCGTGAGTTGAGATGAATTGCCTAAGTGGCTTTGAGGATGACTGAGTCAGGCCGAGAGCTGAGTATGTGAGGATAGTTAAGGATCGGGTTGCGTGCAACAACAATATATATGTGCAGGCCGATAGCCGAATATGTGAGGATAGTTATGGGTCGGGCTGCACGCCGCAACAATATATATGTTATACAATATATATGGATCGGGCTGCACACCACAGTAATGTACATATTGGATCGGGCTGCACGTCGCAGCAGATATAGCGCTTGGGCTGTAGGAGCCCCTCCGGAGTCTGTACACCCAAATGAGCGCAGTCGACTATTATATGGATCGGGCTGCACGCCGTAGCGAATGTTATAAGGATTGGGCTCCACGCCGCAGCAGTATATATATATATATATATATATATATATATATATATATATATATATATATATATATATATATATATGTGTGTAGTGGAGCGGGGTGCACGCCGCAACAGTTGTGTATATTTATGGTACTTGTTGAGTACAAGTGTTTAAGTGAGAGCATGAGATCCTGATAGTGGAGTTATGAGTGACTGAGAGACTTGCCCGAGAGGCTTTATTGTGAGTGATAATGTGCCCGAGGGGCTTATGTTTTATGAAAATGTTGTTTTCACTCTTCTTTACACTGAGCCTCTGATGATAAATATTGGATAAATATTTTTATACGAGATTTTTAAATGGAAACCGGAGTTTTATGAAATATTTGGAATTGTATATTCCATACTTGATTTATTCATTTCCACTGTTATTCATTATATGAATTTACATGATTTAAATTCTCGTCACTACACTCAAGTTCTTAGTTACTTTGATTACTTACTGAGTTGGCGTACTCACGTTACTCTCTGCACATTCATATGCATATCCAGGTACTAGACCATCTCACTAGTTGATTTCCGGACGAGCTTGGAGTTGTTCGAGGATCGAGGTGGCTGCTCAGCGTCCCCAACTCACCTCTTTTCCTTCTGTCAGATCATAGTTTTTTTCTTGGTCTTTTGTACCTCAGACTTTTGTTGTAGCAAGTCACTATATTGTACATTGTATTTACAGTCTTAGATGCTCATGACAGCTGACTCAAGGTTTGGGGATTTGGCCGAATTTCGAGAATTGTGTTAAAATTTATATCTTTCAATTGGGTTTTGTTCCGTTAGTGTATATTGATGATGTTAATCTGATTTTGGTTAGATTTGGAGCATTTGGGAGCCAATTCGAGGGGCAAGCGCATTGCGGAGTAGCTTTTGGGCTGTTTTGAGGTAAGTAACGAATGTAACTCTAAGCCTGGGGGTATGACACCCCGGTATTTGATATTGTTTTGTTACATAAGGTGACTCACATGCTAGGTGACGAGCGTGGGGGCGTGCACCGATAGGGATTGTGACTTGGTCCATCCTGTAGCGACTATTAAGCTGCGTATTCGATTTGATACCCTGCGACATCCTGTCTTTCAAAAGTTTATACTTGCTTATGGGTTGTGAGCCATGTTTGGGGCCTTGTGCCAACCTATTTAGGACTTCAGGGGTATTTTCCATGTTCGGGTCCTTGTGCCGACCAGTTTAGACCCTCAAAGGTACTTTTACACTACTCTAACACTATCCTGATAGAACATCTGTGAACTCAGTCATGTTTACCAATTGTTGTTATTTTCACCGTTATCACACTGCTTTGAAACTCAGAGAATTATTTTGGGCTGAGTCCCGTGAGTTGAGATGAATTGCCCAAGTGGCTCGTGATGATGATTGAGTCAAGCCGAGAGCCGAGTATGTGAGGATAGTTAAGGATCGGGTTGTGCGCCGCAGCTATATATATGTCTAGGCCGAGAGCCGAGTATGTGAGGATAGTAATGGGTCGGGTTGCACGGTACAACAATATATATGTTATACATTATATATTGATGGGGTTGCACGTCGCAGTAATATATGTTATATATGGATCTGTTTGCACGCCGAAGCAATGTACATATTGGATCGGGCTGCACGTTGTAGCAGATATAGCGCTTGGGCTGTAGGAGCCCCTCCGGAGTCTGTATACCCACAGTGAGCGCAGTCGACTATTATATGGATCAGGCTGCACGCCGCAGCGTATGTTATAAGGATCAGGCTGCACGGCGCAGCAGTATATATATATGTGTATATAAAAATTTATATATGTAGTGGAGCGGGCTGCCCGCTGCAGCAGTTCTGTGTATTCATGGTACTTGCTGAGTACCAGTGTTTAAGTGAGAGCATGAGATACTGATAGTGGAGTCACGAGTGACTGTGAGGCTTGCCCTAGAGGCTTTATTGTGAGTGATATTGTGCCCGATGGGCTTATATTTAGTGGAAATGTTGTTTTCACTCTTCTTTACACTGAGCGTCTGATGATAAAAGTTTTTGTACGAGAATTTTAAATGGAAACCAGAGTTTTATGAAATATTCGGAATTGTAGATTCCCTAACTTGATTTATTCATTTCCACTGTTATTCATTATATGGATTTAGATGATTTAAATGCTCGTCACTACACTCAAGTTTTTAGTTACTTTGATTACTTACTGAGTTGGCGTACTCACGTTACTCCCTGCACCTCTGTGTGCAGATCCAGGTACCAGACCATCTCACTAGTTGATTTCCAGATTAGCTTGGAGTTGTTCCAGGATCGAGGTAGCTACTCAGCATCCCCAGCTCACATCCTTTCCTTCCCTCAGATCATAGTTTTTTTTGGTCTTTTGTACCTCAGACTTTTGTATTAGCAATTGACTATATTGTACATTGTATTTATAGTCTTAGATGCTCATGACAGTTGACTCCAGGTTTGGGGAAATGTATAAATTGTTCATCTCTTGTTGCTGTTTTAAAATCTGCTAAATTTTGGGAAATTATGAAATATTATGATAGTCTGAAATGGTTGGCTAGCCTAATTCCATGATAGGCTCCATCACGGCCAGCTTAGGATTTGGGGTCGTGACATGTTTGCTGCATTTGGAGATTCTGCAATATTCGATGTCATGGTCATGGTTATATTTGCCTTGGAATGTGCCTGAGACCATTTATCATACCCAATATCCATCAGGTATGTTTTCGCTCTACTATCAAAAGCTTGTAACTCTTCAACCGTGTATGCGTTTGCTAACGCAAAGTATAATTCATTGATTTATTTTGTGCTCTTCCTGAAGTTCATCTTTATGTTGTTCTACACATGGAACATACATGCACAGTGAGGTACTTCTTAATAAACAATTGAAGTTTAAGTCTGTTTATCTTGAAAATGATAATTACAGTTATATTTGATTATGATGTTCTAAGAATAAGTAATATATTTTAATACTAATTGCTTAGGAAGTAGATGCTGAATAGGAAGTGAGAAAAATGAAATAAGAGCAAAAGGAGACGAGATTGTGCAAACCGGGTAACGGGGAGACCAGTCTCGAGGGTGGCCGGAGAGGCCTCGGGGTCGAGCTTTAGAAGCTTGAATAGGGGCTATCAATAAAAATATAACAGTGTCGAAGGCCTTAAGAATGGCCTATATATGATCAATAACAAATAATAAATGAAGAATAATTCAAGAACACAACAAATGAGATGCAATAAATTAATGAAGCAATTGTAGAGAATGTTTTTGCTAGAGAGCGAGGGATGTTCTTGTTCTTGTATTGAATATCATGTCCCTTACAAAATTAAAAGGGTCCCCTTTATATATGAGGGGGGATTCCCAACATAGTACATATGTAATTAATGCAAAGAGATATGGCTGGTACAACCATTTAATGCCACGGTACGGGCTTGTACTATTTTGCATAATTTTTCTGCTTCAACCACGCGCCCCTTGGAAATTTTCCGCCTTTCCATGCTAACCTTCGATTTATACACCTTCGATGCCGAAGATCTACGATATGTACTGCCTCGAGGTCGAGGACCTTTGATCGTAAAATCGATCTCTCTGATTTTTGTTGTAAAGATAGTCCTCGCGTTTCGTAGAATGAAGAGATAAGAACGGTCTTGACCTTTTGCCTTTTCGAAACTCCTGCTATGAAGTCAGTCCTATTAGAGCGCTAAATTATGTGACATGAAACGTTGCGTAGAGATCACTGTCAACACTATTCTCGAGAAGCCCATGAACCGTCATAGGTTCAACTTTTCCACTTCAAGCAGGCCCAAAGGGCCTCTATATATACTAAAATCATTTGCCTTTTCATAGTTTTGCATCATCTTCATCATCCCCAAAGCCTCCAAGATTCAACTAAGTGTTTCCCACTCTCATCTTCTGCCTGTGTATGTTTTTTTCATCTTCTTACTTCAAAACTCGATAGTTATCATGGCAAAAACTTCTAAAACGGTTCCACAAATGGAGGGAGATACTTCTTCATCACGCCCGTCAAAGGACAAGTCAAAAATCCCTCCTACCATCGAGCAATGCATCCCCGGATCCTTCGACACCATATCTGACTTTACAATACAAAAACCCCCTTCCAAACCAGGCCGATGCGAGCCCATGTCCCGATACATAAGTGTAGTATCGGATAAAGAGAAGGTAAAACTTGACTACGGGGGAGGCGGCTCGAGCAGAGATCCCTACAACCGACGAAAGCATATTCACACACAAGGCTAGATTTCTCAGTGTATATACATACACATTCACCTTAGGCCCCATCGATTCTTCTTCTCCACCAATAGACCCGGTGATTCTTGATTTTTGCCATCAATACCGAGTGACACTCGGTTAGACCTATCCTTATTTATGGAGGATTGTATATATGTTTCGACATATCACCATCATGATCGAGGGAATGAATTTCATCCTCGACCATTTGATTAGACTGTACAGCCCTCGACTCATCTGCGGGGGACTTATTAAACTACATCGTCGATCTACCAAGGCATTTCTTGCTTACATCGATGAGGATAGAGATCGGTTATGGATGAGATGATGTTAGAATCAGAACCTCGGACATCAAACCCGTTGACAGAATGTCATTCCCGAAGGAGTGGGATATGAAACGTAATTACCCCTGAATTGAGCATGCTTTGTTGTCTCTTTCCCTTTCGACTGGTTTTCTTTTAATTGTGCAGCCACTGTTTGGTTTCCCGGCGTGGTTCAAGACCTTTCGGAGTGGATCAAACGTCTAGACTCCGCTTTCCCATACAACAAAAGCATATGGTGTGAGCTGGCCAAAACACAATGGCAGGCTAAGAACCATGGTACGCTCTTGTTTATATTGCTTTTACATTCTCCATAAGAACTTTTGATGGTGATGTTTTATGACATAATATGTTTTGTGCAGGCCTTGGTGAAGGCCTGTTGATGAGGTCGCCCTCACTTGGTGAGCAAGAGGCCCTGAAGACCGCCAAAGATAAGAAAATAAAGAAAGGGGCCTCGGCGGAGTCCCCAAAATAAAAAAGGCCAAAGGCTTGGAAGCCTAGGACTAATGCCACGGTTTTGTCTTCGATGGCCGTTGAGAATCTGCGGGCCGAGGAGGAAAGCGATGATGCCTGCCCTTTGGTACAAAGGGAAAAATAAAGCGCTGAGGCTTCGAGGTCTATTGAGCGGTCGTCTGCTTAGTTAGAGACAGTCGATGAGGAGACCCTCGAGGAGGGTTCGGTTGTAGTCCCTGAGACGCTCATCGGACATGGCACAATCCATATTGAGGAGCTCGGAAGGCTTGTTACTGGAGCTTTTCGAGGTCGGGAAGAAGCCTCGATGGACGCTGGTATTGCTGGTGGGCTTTATTTGGGCCCGTCATTTTCTCCAGGGGAGATATAGGATGCTCAAGTTAGGGGTGCTCCTGGTATAAAGACCTCTCATGGAAAGGATGACACATTTAAAGATTACTTCGAGGGGATAGATGAGGAGACCGATGTTGATGAGGCTCCAAAAGCAGGTGACATTTGAGAAACAATATGATATTCTCTGATTTTCTATTCTTGTATTCTGATTTCCCTTCTCTGTTTGCAGGTCAAGAAGATATATGACCAAGCCTTCTCCAAGATTCAAGATGAGTTGACTCATCATGGGGAGGAGCTTGTGAAGCTTATGGTGGAGTTGGTCGAACTGGAGGCTTTGTGCACTCGAAAGGATGAGGAATTGACCAACCTTCGGGCAAGCTGGAAGAGAGCACTTCGGGGGAGGGCCGACTTCTCCAAGCAGGTATGTCGATACCCACATTATTATATTTAGTCCTAATGCTTAGTGTTCATTGACTTACTTTCTGCTTCTCAGATTATGCAGAAAGAGGCCCTGGTGGAGCGGCTTCGAATGGAGGTTGCGGCCAAGGACGCCGAGGTCCAATAGCTGGCTCGGCTGAATGATGTCGCGGCTTCGGAGAGGGAGGTTCTTCGTGGGAAGATATCCTCGGTTCAAGACCTTCTCCGGGGTTCTCAAAAGGAGGCCGTTGCACTATACGCGGCCATGGCTGAGGCAAGTGAATATGTCTCCTCTTACAAGAGGGATGCTGCTGCTATGAATGACCGAGCAAGGGAGATATCCTAGAAGGCTGAGCACAAGCTGGCTCGGGCAGTTTGTCATGCCCCTGCACAAGCCAAGAGGAAAACCCTCGAGGAAGTGAGTGCCAAGGGTGTCGATCTCTCTGCCGAGATCGAAGAGGCCAGAGCCCAGGAGGAGGAATTGGCAATGTCGAGCACATCGGATGAGAGCTCCGAAAGCATCTCGGGCTGCAGCAAAGGCAAAGAGAAGATTTTCCTCCTCTTTATTTTTTTACTTTTTCTTTATATGGGACCCTTCGGGGGAATTTTTTTTAAAGAACACCTCTGTAAATATAGTTTTTGGAAATAGAATATCTTTTGTCGCATATCATAAACTTTGTCCCGTAGCGTTCACGCAACTTTTGACTTTTATGCTTTGATTCTTACCTTCCTTGGAACTCGCACTTGCAATAGTATATCCCCTCGAGATCGGACACCTTCTCAAGGCTGGGCCAGCATGCGAGCTTCGATCCTTCGAATTCCCCATGACAGTATCATTTATGTGACGTGCCCTTGAAGTGCCCAAGGTGGCCCTACCGGTACACTTCCCCAAACATTATGACAACTGTCAGAAATTGAATGGCCTTCAAAGTGGTTGGTTGGCCATCTTCCACTCTATATATATTCTCGCTTTTTCTTCATTCTAACTCTTGCATTTTTCAATACTTAGATTTCCTTTCAACTTTCTCATTGAGAGCATGCTTCGAGGTTTGTTCGATTGATAAAAGAAAACCACCTCGAGGTCGTGAGGAGAGAATGAGGCTGGGGGGGGGA
>ML425466.1:65089-82008 GCA_005239525.1 Nicotiana knightiana
GGGGGGGGGGAAATGTGATGCTGCAGATACCCTCTCGAGAAGAGAATGGCATGAGTTATGTAGAGGGATTCTTGACCGTTTATACGTACCTGTTTACATTAGGCCCCCTCGACCGACTTGTACTCGAATTCATCAAAAGGTACCCAATCACTGTGGCACAGATTCATCTGTCCTTTTGGCGGATAATGCTGATGATGAGGTATTTTACCAAAAAGGCTGAGCTTGAATTTACCCTCACCCACCTCATTAGATTATATAGGCATCAGAATTGTTGAGGCCTGATTGCATTACGACGCCGGTCCACCTGGCCTTTCATTGCTAGCGATGATGAGGACCAAAATGGGGGATGGATGAGTCGGTTTGTTCGAGTGAGGATCGTCGATATCATCCCGGCGGAGTTCCTGCCATTTTCCGAAAAATTGAACTTTAAACGTATGTCCCATGTTGTACCTTAGTGTCTTCTGTAAATATATTCGATTTATAAGAGTGTTTATTTTTCTCTTTTTCAGCAGTCCCATGGGTGCCGGGGGAGGTCCCCGATCTTGCGGACTTGACTTGGAGACTGGCACCTTCCTCAATATAAGACGAACACAAGTGGCGTGATCTCTCAAAGGGCATATGGGAAGCAAAGTACCATGGTATGATCCATGCGGTATCCCTTTTGATGAACGTTTCCTTTTGTGCGTACTAACTCCATCACTGTAGGTGTTGGTGGGTTTTCATAAATTGGACCATGCCCCTTCGAGGAGAGGGAAGGCCCGAGGGAGGACAATAAGCGAGAAAGATCATCTATAAGTGAGGACATTATCAATGACGTGGGTCCTTCTAGGAGAGATAAAGGAGATGTCATTGGTGAGGGGAGCTTTATATACGTCGGTCATTCTGCGAACGTCAGCTCCCCTTGTGAGGATGATTCTTTGTTTACGGCTCAAGCCGGGGGCCCTTCTGAGGTTACCAATTCTGCCGGGCCTGGGACCTCTAGTTTCGAAGAAGAGATTCCGCGAGAGAGAAAGGGAAATGGTCCTCCACCATCGTCTGCTTCTGCCCACGAAGGTACTTCGAGGGATGCTCTGGACCAGGGGCTTCCCGGATCAAGTGTGGTTTCGAGTGGGCATACGTCTAGTGAGAATGGTGCAACTAGGGCCGAAAGGGCCAGGCCAGTAGATGCATGTTCCCAACGGATCTGTTCCGAGGTGAGCTTTAATCAACCTTGCTGGGTTTTTAGCTATGAATCTTCATTCTTTGAACTTAAGTTTTTCTTTTGTAGTTTTTTGACAAACTCAAGTTCGAGTTGCTCTGTTGTGAAACCTGGTTGCGAGAAGCTTTGGGTAAGGAAAAATTTCTCAAGCTTATTTGCAACCAGAAGACAAAAGAGTTGATACATCTTCGGGTGGAGATGCATCAGAGTCAGAATTTCGAAAGCAATCTTGAGCATAAGGTAACCCTTACCTTAAAAGGGTACGTGCTACCTTTCTAGCTTTTGGGAACTAATGTTTTGGTGCTTCAGCTGCAGGGAAAGACAGAAGCGTTGGAGTGCCTCTGTGGCAAAGTCGCACAAATTAGTTCTGAGTGCCAAGCGTTCAAGGCGTAGATAATTGTACATGTTGCGGCCCAAAGGAATGCTTTGGCCAAGGCTGCTGCCCTTGAGATACAACTTCGTAATGCCTGAGAAGATATCCCAATTTAGTCGAGTAGGATTTCCAAGCTCGAGACTGATCTTCTAAACATGAAGTCTGAGGTTGTGGATGCTCGGGCTGAAGCTGAAGAAGTTCGAGCGAAGGATGATAAGAAGGTGGCCGTTTATTTGAATGATGTTTCCAATTCTCGGTCTTATCTGAGAGTAGATTTCAATGGAGAGAGAAGGGACAATGAGTATGCCCGATGCAAGTCTTGGAGGGAGACCCTTGAAGAGATACATGCTGGGGGCTTTGACCTCTCGGAAGAGATAAAGCCGGCCGAGGCGGATGAGATTGACGCCAATTTTTTCCTTTCTTCTCGAGTTGATGCTGATATTTGAAGGTTGCCATAGGAGCTGGTCCGAGGGGCGTTTGAAGGACCTTGTCCCGAGAGTAGACTAGATTTTCTGCTTTGTTGTTTGCATAAGAATCATGTGGGAGTGTTGTAAATATGTATTTGTAATGCACATATATATATATATATATATATATATATGTGCATTACAAATACATATTTACAACACTCCCACATGATTCTTATGCAAACAACAAAGCNTATTTGCTTGTTGATAGTTAGCCCGATGAATTGGACTTTGAGATGAAACCCTTGGGTCATAAATTGGCCATGAGGCTTTATAAGTTGGCGGCTCGGGCTCTTAAGCTTTTGGTCGGTACGACCTTCGGTGTAGCTGGCGACTCGGGCTCTTACGCAATTTTGGCTCGGAGGCGCTTTAGTTAACCGTGTCGGGTTTTAACTCGAGCACAAAGGCCCTCGGGTTTTCAAATCAGCCATGAGACATTTTGGGCTGGTACGTCCTGTAGCTGGCGACTTGGGCTCTTACGCGTAAGGTCGATACGGCCTTTAATGCAGCGGGCGACTTGGGATCTTACGCTTTTTTGGCCCTGAGGCGCTTTAGTTAACCGTGTCGGTCTTATTCTACGAGTGGGGTTTCGACTCGAGCTCAACGACCCTCAGGTTTTCAAATCGGCCCTGAAGCATTTTGGGTCGGTAGGACCTGTAGCAGGAAACTTAGGCTCTTACACGTAAGGTCGATACGGCCTTTAATGTAGCGGGAGACTTGGGATCTTATGCTTTTCCGGCTCTGAGGCGCTTTAGTAAACCGTATCGGGCTTTGTCTGCGAGTCGGGTTTTGACTCGAGCTCAACGGCCCTCAGGTTTTCAAATTGGCCCGGAGGCGCTTTTGGTCGGTATGACCTGTAGCTGGCGACTTGGGCTCTTACGCGTAAGGTCGATACGACTAGCTGGTGACTTGGGTTCTTACACTTTAGGTCGGTACGACCTTTAACCGGTTCTTTTTGAAGTTTTTTGATGTAATTGGAGGCCTGTGATTTTATGGCAAAAGTTGGATGTCTCTGAGTTGCATTAGTTTGGCCGGAGCCTTATAATGGTGGTCATTTGGATTTAGTTGTAGCCTTTTAGTCACCGAGTGTGATAGCCACAACGTGTATATCGAGGGTATGCCTTTTGGGTCTTACAAGTTCGATATATAGACTTGACATTGATATGGGGCTTATGACTTGTTTAAGGTCTTACAAATTTGTACATGCCTTGCTTGAGGTCTTACAGTTTTGATGTTGCCTCATGGAGGGCTTACGAATTTGAAGTTGCTGGCGCTGAGGTCTTACGGCTTCGAGTTAGATGACTTGATGAGCCGAGTGTCGAGGACAGTCCCCGAGTCGGAGTTGACATTTCCTCGAGGAGGACTTATGAGCTTGAAGTTGTCGGCCCTAAGGTCTTACGGCTTCGAGTTTGATGACTCGATGGTGAGACTGTCAAGGACAGCTCCTGAGTGATTGATAAACTTTTTGGCCATGGGCTATCTTTTGCAAAAATAGCAAACTTCTTTGATGTGCGAAATTTATAGAAGGTACTTCTCTGATTACTTGGTAAAAGCATACATGTTTGTACCATCAAGGGTTCTATTATTCTATGCGGACACGGTTCATTAGACCGTTTGGTCTGATACATCATTCTCCTGTCGAGACCCTATTTGGTATATTTCTGGGATTTCTTGGAGGGATGCCCCTCAGTATTCGGGGTTGATCGAAGAGAAGCATTGAATATTTTGTGAGTTCTCCTTAGTTAGCATATGAATGTTTCCTCGTTAAAAACCTCGCCGGTAAAACCCTTTTGGGATAAAATCCGACGTGAGGGAAAAAGAGCGCAATGCATGCTTTGCCTTCTAGGTAGGGGTTGCTTCGACTCCTTTCAATCGAACACCTGCACGCAGTTAGTGTAAACTGTGAAAGAAAAAGGGAGAGGGTTGTACCTTAGCTGTGATGGCGCTCGAGCCTTGAGATATTTTGTTTATCTGTTCCAAGGACGCAGCACGGTCCTTTGTTCATTCCTACGAGGAAGTAGTTTGTGATTGTACTTGGTTGTTTGCTTGTATTTTCACTCCTTCGATGTAGAAGGTGTCGGTGCCACATTGTGCATTGCAAACATTTCTTTCACTGTGTGCTGCTCTCCTTATACTGTTTTTACTCCATCTTTCATAGGAAAATTCATTCTTTTATAAAGGGTTGACGGCACCGCCTTCTTATAGTGAATCCATGGCCTTCCAAGCAATGCATTGTACCTCATGTCCCCTTCGATGACATGAAACTTGGTATCTTGAATTGCGCCGACCACGTTGACTCGGCGGACGATTTCCCCTTTTGTTGTCTTGCTTGCCATGTTCAATACGTTGAGGACTCGAGAGGCGTGTATGATTTGGTGGAGCAACCCGAGTTGCTCTACCACCCTCGACCGAATTATGTTGGCCGAGCTACCTAGATCTACGATCAGACATTTAATTTGAAATTTATTGAAAAGAAAGAAAATTACCAGTGCCTCATTATGAGGTTGAGACAAGGTCTCGATGTCATCTTCCTTAAATGAAAGGGCGTCTTCAGGTATGTAGCTCCGAGTTCGCTTTTTGTTGGTGATGGATACTTTTGTTTGCTTAAAAATGGGCCTCTTAGGGACGTCGACTCAACCAATAATCATGTGGATGATGTGTCGTGATTCTTCTATTTCATTTTTATTGTTTGCCTCTCTTTCCCGAAATTTGTTTTTAGCTCGGTCATTGAGGAATTCTCGATGGTGCCCTTTGCTGATTAGTCGGGCCACCTCTTCTCCAAGCGGTCAATAATATTCGGTCCTATGACCGTGGGTATCATGATATTCACATATGGAGCTGGGATTCCCCTGCGAAGGATTTGATAGCACGGGTCTCGGCCACCTACTATCCCTTATCTTACTTATGGCCGATACGATGTCTGAAACATTGATGTTGAAGTGGTACTCTGATAACTGGGGTGCCTCTACGACCCTGTGTGCCTGTCGAACCCTGCTTTGTTCAAGAGTCCCGAGGATTTTGTCCTCGGTCCCTCCTTTGGTCACTCTGAGGTACGTTACGTCTCGAGATATTCCTCCAATTTTCTACGTACGGTTGATACCTGTCTTTGCTCGACCCTGATCTTCGACTGGTACTTTTTGTGCACATCCGCCAAAAATATGGCGGGGTACTCGATTAAATCCTTCTTTAGATGTTTCGAAGCTATCGAGCTTCGCTCATTCAAGCCCTGAGTTAAAGCTTGTACCGCCCAACAATCAGATACCGGTGGTAATTCCATCTGTTCCAATTGAAATTGGGACACGAAATCTCTTAACATCTCACTTTCCCTTTGCTTAATTTTGAAAACATCAGATTTCCTTGTAGCGACCATGATGGCACCGGCATGTGCTTTCAAAAAGGAGTCTTCCATCATAGAAAATGAATCTATCGAGTTCGGAGGCAAGTTATGATACCACATCATGGCCCCTTTGGATAGTGTTTCTCTGAATTTTTTCAATAGAACGGATTCAATTTTTTTGTTTCTCAAGTCGTTCCCTTTCACAACACAAGTGTAGGCAGTGATGTGTTCATTGGGGTCCGAGGTTTCGCTCTACTTAGGATGATCGGGCTTTCTAAATTTCTTCGGGATAGGTATCGAAGCTGCACTTGATGGGAACGGTTTTTGCACGAAATCTTTTGAATCAACACCTTTCAGAATTGGGAGTGCACTTGGGATCTGATCGACCCTCGAGTTGTAGGTCTCCATTTTTGTCATTGGCTTATATCTTCTTTTTGCCTGATTCAATCCTCTTTGCAAGGTCTTCGAGCATCTTTAGAATGGCGGGGTCAGCTTCTGACCTATTATTGCTCGATCTGTCCGGTGCCTGTTCGACTCGAGGAGCCGTTTCTTGTGGTGTTGTGCTTGGGGTTCTCTAAAGGCTTTGTAGGTGAGCAATAGAAACCTGTTGTGCCTGCGAAATTTCAAAAATAACATGAAGGCTAACTTCCCTTTCCCTTTGAGCAGGGGCTCCATGTGTTTCACGCTGGTCTCCTTCACAAAAGCTTCCATCTGTATGAGAGATCACATCGACATGTTGAGCATTGCATGAACCTTCGTCGACATGAATTTGCACTGGTGCCCCTTAGGGTTTTGCGGTGGCACACCGACACCTGAAGCAGCTGCGCCATTCTATCTATAGTCCTTAGGACCGTTGTTTTCATGTGCATTTACTGAGTTAGAAATTTTTTGACCTGAAATTGAAAATTCTTGGACAATAAAAAGTGTGAAGAATAACTTGTGTTTTTAGAAAACCAGCACTAAAACAATCACTATTATTTTTAACCTCACAGTGGGCGCCAAACTGTTTACCTTGAAAATGGTAGTTACAATTATATTTGATTATATGGTTCTAAAGATACGTGATCTATTTTAACACTGATTGCTTAGGCAGTAGATGTTGAATATGAAGTGAGAAAAATGAAATAAAATCAAAGGAAGACAACATTGCGCAAATCGGGTAACGGGGAGACCAGTATCGAGGGTGACTGGAGAGGCCTCGGGGTCGAGCTTTAGAATCTTGACTAGGGGCTACCCATAACAATATAACAGTGTTAAAGTCCTTAAGAATGACCTATTTATGATCAATAACAAATGAAGAATAATTCAGGAACACAACAAATGAGAAGCAATAAATTAATGAAGCAATTGTAGATAATGTTTTTGCTAGAGAGTAGGGGATGTTCTTGTTCTTTTATTGAATACCATGTCCCTTACAAAGTGACAAGGGTCCCCTTTATATATTAGGGGGGGAATCCCAACATAGTACATATGTAATTAATACAAAGAGATATGGTTGGTACAACCATTTAATGCCACGGTACGGGCTTGTACTATTTTGTATAATTTGTCAGCTTTAACCACGTGCCCCTTGGGAATTTCCTGCCTTTCCATGCTAACCTTTGATTTATACAGCCTCAATGCCGAAGATCTACGATATGTACTACCTCAAGGTCGAGGACCTTCGATATGTACTTCCTCGATGCCGAAACATTGAACCTTCGAACCTTTTGAGCGTCGAAATGATCGTAAAATTGGGCTCTCCGATTTTAGCTATGTACAATCTTCATATACCATCATACATGTCAGATACAATGCATATTCCCTCTCTTTGTCCATAGGTTTATCTGAACTGCACGAAGAACCACTCCCATGATGCATCGGTTTCCGAATTAACAATTGCATATGCGAGGGGTAGAATTTTTCTTGTAAAACCAAAGGAAAAAATATTAGCTACAACACACAATATTAATATATCATTTTATGTGGTAGTATAGTCATAGGTAGGTGCGGGTATGTAGCAAAATAATTATAGACTATGTTGTTATACGTGTATACCATATTGGTATCATATGATATATGAGGATCGTTTTTTCCGCTTTAACTTAATGTAATTGGATTGCATTTTAAAAAGAGTAAAGTACATCAATTATTCAATACTGGTTCTGAGACAACTTTTTTTCTCACCCCCTGTGTCTTGCGTGGAAGACATGAGTATTGTCCCTCTGTATGTTGAATTTAAAAAACTCCCATCGACTACAAATATTGGCCTACAATAGATCCATCCTTAATCGATGCATATATAGCTTTGAACGCATTCAATAAGATCCCATCTACTTCAGTGTGTAGTTGTGTCACTGATCCTGGGTTAGCATACTCTAACATGTAAAGTTATGTTCGCATTTTCTTGTATGGCTCACTTGGTGTTCCTCTCAACAATTGCATTGCTTTCTCTTTTGATCTTGCATGTAGCTTAAATCTATACCATATGCTTTCTGGATATCTCTATGTATATTTGTTGGTGTATATATAGTTTTCGGGTCAACAAGTTTATCTTGTACCACAACTGCAACGAAAGCTGAGATAGCTTGATTTTATGAACAATATCTGTTATCATTTAAACAACTGTGGAAAAAATTGAATCTATAACTTTGAAAAGATTTGATGCTCGTAGGCTTGATACTTTAAGTCTCCAAGTGCATCTATCTCCATGTAATCAAAGGTGTACTTGTTTATAATACAAATACAGTTATGTGCAGAGAAGAAGAATGATCAAAATAATTGTGTACTCAAATATTATACTGATATGCTAATTATGTATAATTGTTTCCATATTTATGTCGTTGTTTGCTTTCAACATAGTATACTGATATAGCTTACTTATATACTATATAAGTATCATGTTTTACTGATAAAAAACACAAAAAAACCAATACAATTCTATACTTACATAGTATATGCATATAACATACTTATATACTATATTAGTATCATCTTTTACTAATAAAATACACACACACAAAAACCAATACAATTCTATACTTACATAGTATATTGATATAGCATAGTTATATATTTTATCGATATCATGTTTTGCTGATAAAATATTCACACACAAACTAGTACATTTCTATAGTCACATAGTATACTCATGTAGCATATTTATATACTATATCAGTATCATCTTTTACTGATATAAACTATATACACAAAGACCGTACAATTCTATAGTTAAATAGAATACTAATATAGCATAGTTATATACCATATCGGTATCATATATTATTGATAAAAACACACACATAAACCAATACATTTCTATATGCGCATAGTATACTCATATAGCATACTTATATACTATATCAATATCATCTTTTACTGATAAAAAACACACACAAATTAGTGCAATTCTATGCTCACATAGTATACTGATATAGCATCCTGATATACTATATAGGTATCGCATAGTCTTTTACTTCAAAAAATGCAGACGGTTCCCCTTTGGCATGTTTTATTAACCCGATATTGACATTTTTCTCTAACGACTTACTGTTTCGTAAGAAGAGCTAGTATGTTGTTGTCTTTTAATTTGTCTGTTTTCAACTTTTTGATGAAATTGATCAGTTTGATATTTGCATCATAAAGTTCTGTACCAGTGTCATCTCCTTCTTGCACATAAAGTGCTAATCATATCACAGCCTTCACATTTTGCAATTTCTGATGAAATGATAATAATATCGAAATTGGAGGTGCTTGCAGCTATAGTAGTTTTTACAAACGACACACATAGTGGGATTGTTGTCATCCTTGCACTTGATTTTTTCAGTTTCCTGTAAACACTAACACTCATATCACTGCAAATTATAATTGGCAGATATCCTTGAGCAATAACATACTGAATAACTATCGTGTTACTATCTTTTTGCAGTTGCTTTGCAATTTCTCTGAGAAGTCCTTTAAATTTCCAATAGGTCTTTATTAGAATGGCATCAGCATGAATGTTTATACAATTATGGTTATCATCCCATTCTTCACTATGTTCAGCAGAATTGGTATATTTTTCATGATTATACAGATTCTGAAGTTATAACTATTTTTATGTCCAAAATCGAATTTCGACAGTGCAAATTTGTGATGACCCATTGGTCATCTGTGTTTTGAGGTCTCAAAAACCTAATTTTATCCTTCATCAATTTGCGTGCGCGGTCCGGGCGTTCTTCCGGAAGGATTATATGTTAAGAACTGATAAAAATGAAAATTTTGCCTTAGAAATTTATTAGAGTTGACTTAGGTCAACATTTTTAGCAAATGAACCTGGGCGTATGCCCGGAATCGAATTCGGAGGTCCCTAGCTTGAGTTATTGATTTTTGTTGAAATTTGAAAGTTTGAAAGTTTTATGGATTTTAAGGATCGACTGATGTTTGGATTTGTTGATACCGGGTCAGATTTTTGTTCTGGAGTCCGGTATAGGTCCACTATGATATTTTTGGCTTGTCTGTCGAATTTGGTGAGAAATGGATTTGATTTAACGTGATTTGGACGTTCGGTTGTGAAAATAGAAGTTTTAAATCTTTCTTGAATGTTTCCTTTGATTTTGTATATGATTCCTAGTTCTAGGCGTTATTTTGGTGTTTTGATCGTGCGAGCGAGTTTGCATGATGTTTAAGGACTTGTGTGTATGTTTGTTTTGGAACCCGAGGACTCGGGTGAGTTTCGAATAGGCTACGGAATGGGTTGAACTTAGAAAAAATCATAGCTGGTGCATCAGATCTGCAGATTTTACATTCGCCAGATCTCGCTCGCAAATGCGAACCTCGCATTTATGAAGAGACCATCGCATTTTCTAGCAGAGGGCTGGGGGGTAGACCTTCGCACTTTCAAGGATATTGGTTGGATTTGCGATCCTTAGATTCCGCATTTGCGAAGGCAGCAGAAATTGGGAGTTTCGCATTTGCAAAACTTTTCTGGCATTTGCGAAGCCCAGGTCGCAAATGCGACATCTGCAGCTGAACACTATATGAATTACACGGGATTTTTTGTTCATTCTTCAAATTTTCAAAACCTAAAATCTTAGAGGCGGTTTTTCCAAGACTCTTTCTTCCCCAAATAATTGGTAAGTGTCACGACCCAAAATTGATATGTCGTGATGGTGCCGAACAACACTATCAGGTAAGCCAAACCCTTAAATTAATTGAATACATTCATGTTTTTACATTTTTGAAATCGATACCTTTTCTTGCATTCCATAATCAAGTAAATAAATTCTCATAAATTAAATATGACAGCAAATAAAGAATGTTATTTAAAAACAGTGATCTAAGATTTCCACTTAAAAAATTATTCCAATACATATCCCAGAACCCGGTGTAACAAGTACATGAGCCATTTCTAAGAATTTTACAAATATTACAAAGCCTGTCTGAAATATAACTGGACAAGGAAATTAAAAATAAAATAGATACAGTATGAAGGTGACTCTGTCAGCTGCGGATTGCCTCCGGAAGATGCAGCTCGCCTGAGTCTCCGAATCCTCCACATTTGCTATGTAAGTACCTGTGCAATAAAATGCACAGCAAGTGTAGTATGAGTACAAAAACAACGTGTACTCAGTAATTCGCCCACCTAACCTCAGAGAGGTAGTGATGAGAGGTCACTTTAGACACTTAATAAAGGTCCATTTAAGGTATTTAAGAGTGACACTAAGCATGGTTTTTATCATAGGCAGTTTATAAAACAGGATTTAAACATCCTTCAATTTCGTTCACATTTAACACTTTATATCTTCGTCATATTGACACTTAATCAACATGGTGATTTAGTCAAATAATAATAATCAACGGAAGGAACAACTGCTTCCAAAAAAAAAAGTCTTTTTAATAGGTTTAATCTCTGTCATTTCAATTGACAATTTAATATTTCAGGCCATTAATTAGGCAAATCTCATAGCAACTACGCAACAAATATCATGTGCAAGCAATGCCGAGGGTCGAACGGTGCGGACCAACAATAATAAATTATGCACTGCCGTGGGGTCGACCGGCTCGAACCATAGATGCATCTATCTGCCCCACTCGCGAATCGATCATGCGATGCGATTAACAATAATACGGCTAGTCTGCTCGCGAATCATACATGCGACTTAGGTGCTCATATGAATACACACACAAATACATTGTCCTCCTGCTCGTGAATCACTCAAGCGATTCAGGCACCCAAAGTTACACATATCCACAAAATAAACTCAGATTTTTATCAAGAAAACTGTTTTTCTCAGGAAAGTGGTAAAATCTTTATTAAAAGAAATATGAAATATAGATTTTGAAATCTTTGTTTTGAAACTCATTTGTCAAGTTTAATGGTATTCCTCGATACCACCTAGTCCAGGTACACATATATTCACAGTGGAAACAAATTCTCTTTTTAGAAGATTAACAATATGAACTCTGGCTTTATTTTAAACATTTAATTACGTTTTCGGTCATATTAGCAGTTCAATGATACAGGCAGGGTTACAGGTAGGCACATAAAGCATGCTAGTGGGTCTTAGGCTACCCGTACAAGGCATAATAGTAGCTATGCACGGACTACCATCACCTCGTGCATATGTAGCCCCCGAAAATAGTAGCATATACTAGATTAATTCACCTAGGGGGACGATTCCCTCTCACAAAGTTAGAAAGGAGCCATATCTTACTCCGAAATTCCAACACCGGCTTCCAAGCCCTTCTGAAGACTCCAACGGAAGCACAACGCTCCGAAACTACCACATAAATGACAAGCCATGTAAATCCATCATAATACTTACAGCAAATTCAGATTATATACTTTCCCAACCCCGCTCATGAAATGACCAAAATGCCCTCGGGCCCACGTGCCCGCAATCTGAAATTTCTCGAAAGCACATTCTACCCATAGCCTTACTAACCCAAATATATAATTTCTCAAATATTCATGCTCAATTCGTGGTTAACAATCCAAATTTTCCATTTTCTAGGTTTCTTCAAAGTTTCACAATTTTCCTACCAATTTCATGCTAAAAATTCCATGCAATATCTTGTATTTGACCTTAGAACCAAGTAGAACAACTTACCTCTTGATGCTTGGTGAATTCTCCCTTGAAAGCTCTCCAAAGATCGTCTCAACCCAAAGAAAAATGATAGAAATGGCTCAAATACGATTTTAAAACATTCTGCACAGGCACATTTCCGCACCTGCGGAAAATATATCGCAGGTGCGGCTCTGACTCAGCCCAGCAAAAATCCCGCTCCTCCGATACTTCTTCGCGCCTGCGATATCTTAGGTTTAATCAAACTCCCGCACCCGCGGTCCCTCAACTCCAGACCCAAAATCTCACACCTGCGGCCAAATCATCGCAGGTGCGGTTACACCAGATGACAACAAATCTTAACTTCTTCAAATTTCAAATCTTGATCCGAAATCCACCCGAGGCCTCCGGGACCCCGTCCAATCATACCAACCTATCCCAAAACATAACATGGACTTGCTCGAGCCTTCATATCACATCAAACAACGCCGGAATCACGAATCGCACTCAAATCCAATTCTTTAAGAACTTAAAATCCAAACTTCTACATCCGATGCCGAAAGCTGTCAAATCACGCCCGATTGACCTCAAATTTTGTGCACAAGTCATATTCAACATTACAGAACTTCTCCAACTTCCGGAATTGCATTCCGACCTTATATCAAAACTTCCATTTACGGTCGGATTTCCTAAAAACCTTCAAATTTCTATCTTTAGCCAAATGACTCCAAAATGACGTACAGACATCCAATATCACTTCCGGTCGCGCTCCCAATTCTAGAATCACCATAAGGAGCTATTCCCAGACTCATAATCCCAAAAGGACATCAACCTCACTGATATGCACTTCAAGCCCAAATTCATGAAATCCTTCTAAAATGCTAACTTCCACAATATGCGTCGAAATGCTCCCGGGTCATCCAAAACCCAATCCAGACATACACCCATGTCCGAAATCATCGTACGAACCTAATGGAACCTTCAAATCCTGATTCGGAGATCGTTTACTCAAAATTTCAATCTTAGTTGATTTTTTCCAAAGTTTCATAATCTCTTACTATTTGCTTAAGTTTGTTTATTTGTACCTTTTTAGTTGTAAAATTCTGCATTGCTCTCGTTGTGTAGTACTATTTATCTGAATTTTAATGGTGTATAATTTTCTATTTGTTGAATGGTTTTCGGTGATTTGAATTGTGAATTTACTATGCGTACTGAGTACTTGATATTGATATGGTGGGATCGGGTTGCACGCTGCAACAGGTGAAATAAGGGTGATATATTGAGGTGGAATAAGGGTGAATCTATACTGTACGGTAGGAACGGGTTGCACGCCACAACAGGTGTAATAAGGGTGGATTTTTGTGGTGTTATAAGGGTGACCTATGATTATGATATTGTTATATGGTGGGATCAGGTTCCATGGCGCAAAACTTTTATATATATTCATTGTTGTTTATGTTATTATGAGGAAATTAGGGAGGAATATGAGATGTACGGTGGGATCGGGTTGCGTGCCGCAACAACCTATGTGTTAATGTTTCCCTGAGCCATGTTATCTTTACTGTATTCTCTTTTGAACTTAAGGATTGGTAAATGCTGACTGTTGTTAGCTTATTTCCTGGAGTTGTAGTTATTTCTTGCAATTTACTTTTTTATTCTATTCTACATTTTCTTTTCTGCCTTATTATATATATCATGCACAGGATGTAGTGTGAGTGACCCGCCTTAGCCTCGTCACTACTTCATTGAGGTTAGGCTCGTGACTTACGAGTACATAGGGTCGGTGTTACTCATACTACACTCTGCACTTCTTGTGCAGATTTTGGTGTCGGCCCGAGTTGATCTTAAGGTTAACTTCTTGATTCATTCGACATGAGACCCAAGGTAGATCGACCGACGTCTGCAAACCCAGGAGTCCCTTCTTAGACACTTTACTTTACTGTTTATTTCCTCTCAAAATAATGTATTTCCTTTTAGACTCTGTTTGTAGGAAATCGTAGTAGTTCGTGAATTGTGACTCCAGATCCAGGTTGTAGTAAATATTGAGGCTTTAATATTATTCTGCACTCGCTTTAATTCATTTTAGCTTATTTGTTGTTATTTACTAAAATGTATAAGAATTGGCTTAATAATTCTATAACGTTGGCTTTCCTAGCAAGTGAAATGTTAGGATCACGGTCCCGATGGTGGGAATTCCGGGTCGTGACAAATTGGTATTAGAGCACTAGGTTGCCTAGGTCTCACAATTCACGAGCGAGCTTAGTAGAGTCTGGGGGATCGGTTCGGAGATATCTGTACTTATCGCCCAAAGGCTATGAAGTTTAGGAAAAAATTTCACTTCTATTCTTCTTTGTCGTTCGATTTTGTTCTTTCAATGCTAATTGAACTCTTCTACTCTTATTCTCTCATAGATGGCGAGAACACATACCGCATATTCAGCTAAACAGTAGCCAAAGCCTCCAGTGGAATCTCCTACGAGGGGCAGAGGTCGAGACCGAGGCCATTCAAGAGCTCGAGCAGCAGCCCTGACAATGGAGCCTCGGGTAGAGTTTGATGAGGAGGTCTAGCCCAGACTGCTCCTACTAGGCCAACTCAGGTTCAGGAGGGGTTCATTGCCACCCTAGTGCTTCAGGACACTTTGGTCCGTTTGGTGGGCCTTATTTAGAGTGTGGCCCAGACCCGTATATTTCCTATGGCACCAGTCGTCTCTCAAGCTGGAGGAGGAGCACAGACTCCTGCTAGTCACACTCCGGAGTAGATGGCTCCTCAATATCATAATTTGCAGCTCATCCAGTCAGAGTAGTTCAGCCAATTGTTGCAGCACAGGACAGTGATGGTTCAGTTATGTCTTCATAGGCTTTGTGGAGATTGGACAGGTTTACGAAGCTCTTTCTAGTTCACTTCAGTGGTGGATCGTTAGAGGATCCCAGAGTATCATAACAGCTACCATGAGGTGCTATGGAACATAGGTATAGTGGAGACCAATGGGGTCGATTTTACTGCATTTCAGATGACTAGTTCCGCTGAAAAATGGTGGAGAGATTATGTGTTGACCAGACCATCCGGATCGCCTGCTCTTTGGGACCAATTCTTTCGGCTATTCCTAGAGAAGTTTCTCGCTATCACATTGAGAGAGGAGCATCATCATGAGTTCGAGCGTCTCCAGTAGGGCAGTATTACTGTTACCCATTATGAGACCAATTTTGTTGATTTGGCCCATCATGCTCTTCTTCTGCTTCCTACGAGAGAGGAAGAGAGAGAATTCGGGGAGGTGTATTGAAGGGCTTGCTGAGCCTATCAGATTGCATATGACTAAGGAGACTGGTTGTGAGATTTCTTTTTAGGAGGCTGCTAATATTGCCAGGCGAGTCGAGATGGTTCTTGCACAAAGAGGCCAGTGGTCTGACAAAAGACCTCGTCATTCTGGTGGGTTCGGCAATGCCTCATCTGGAGGCAGTGTTACTTTTGGTAGGGGCCATCCTCCCAGGTCGTTTCATTCAACATTCGGGTTAGTCATAATTTTCGTAGCCACAGTATCGGAATGGATGTTTCGAGTTGGTAGTTATGGGCATATCAAGAGGAACTGTCCGAGATTATTGGGTGTCTCGCCACAACATCAAGGTTCTCATGCCACGGTTCCAGCACCAGCTGCTATACCACGTGCTTAGTCAGCTAGAGGTAGGGTAAGGCAGCCAAAGGTAGAGGCTATACTGTTAGAGGTGGAGGTCAGGCCGTTAGAGGTGGAGGCCATCCATCTAGAGGTCATCGCATGAACGTGGTTCAGAGTGATGGGCCCCAGCCCTGATATTATGTTTTTCCATCCAGGCCTAAGTCTGAGTCATCTGATGCTGTTATTATAGGTAGTGTTTCAGTTTGCAATAGAGATGCTTCGATTCTATTTGATCCAGGTCTACTTACTCCTATGTGTCATCCTATTTTGCTTCATATTTGGTTGTGCCTCGTGATTCCTTGAGTGCTCCTGTGTATGTGTCCGCACTTGTGGGGGATGCTAATGTTGTAGATCGTGTTTATCATTTGTGTGTGGCCACCGTTGGGAGTCTTGAGACCAGCATAGATCTACTACTTCTCGATATGGTCGATTTTGATGTCATTTTGGGTATGGATTGGTTGTCACCTTATCATGCTACATTGGATTGTCACGCCAAGACGGCGACCTTCTCGGGGTTACCTCCTTTAGAGTGGAGAGGGACTTCTAGCCATTCTACCAGCTGGCTTATTTATCATGTGAAGGCTCGGTATATGGTCGAAAAGGGGTGTCTACCTTATTTCCCTTATGTCCGCGATTTTAGTGCGGAGGTTCCTTCCATGGATTCAATACAAGTTGTTCGTGAGTTTCTAGAGGTGTTTCATGCAGACCTACCGGGGATGCCACACGACAGAGATATTGATTTCTGTATTAATTTGGCCACGGGCACTGATGAGTGGCTAAAATTCCTGATTTTAAGCATTATATACCTTGCATTTTATGAGCTTTAATGATAAAATACACGTCGTATGT
>ML425470.1:0-16148 GCA_005239525.1 Nicotiana knightiana
ATATATATATATATATATATACACTATGGATCTCAAGAGCTATCATGCTCACATAACATCCCCACTACGCGGGATCTCAACACATAAGGAATCCTCAAGCCGTTTTCACAACTCGCACGGCACAATCACCATAACACATAAGTTCGACGAAGACGGAACAACACCCGTTGTTCTAATATCTTTCCATGAAAAGAGCTCCACTGAAAGGAACATGCCTGGCTCGCACGGAGTCCATAATCATAAACAAATCCATCCACAAACATTGAGCCACCTTGCTTGCACCAAACATAGCTATTTAGCTTTTACCTGGGTTCACGTTAACCCTACCTTTTCTCATAATACACGAGAACAACCGTCATTGCCGGGACTAACACCCCAAAATCCATAATCAACTGAATCGCACGCCCTCCAGGCATAAATTCTCAATTAGGCAATATTGCACTTCTTCATACTCAGTCCAAATCTGAATTCCATCAAGTGACTACATGTCACACTTTATACAATCTTATCGCGGTCATGCTTCCACGACCTCCCACACAAGGCAACCAGTCTGCACATCCATGACACCGAACATACTAAGGCCGCAAAGCACATCAATAACCCATGACCAGGGTATAAAGCCTCTTCCATCGAATATCGATCTCAGGCGACATTGAAAATAGTACCAGCTTATACTGAACTTTCGAATCACTCTGTCTTGCTCTTCCGAGCTCATGACATCCTTATAAACATCGGACCTGAATCTCGATTCTTACTCCCAGTTACATACTGCTTCCAACACTTAACATACCAACATAAGGTAGCGCAAGAATCCTATCATAGCTTTTGAACCACCAATAGGGTGAACACTTCATCGTATAGAAACTTTTACTTGACTTAATTCAAGAGTACCACCTCAACTCATGAGTGAATTCCCACATAAAATCCATTACGACGGCCGACAAGCCCTGCACACACCACGCTAAGAGCTTTCTTTCCTATAGGATATGAAGAATGAAATAGGAAGATAAAAGGACATTATTCAAGTGAAACTGAACCATACAAAGGCCCTTCTCTCCGTGATCAACTTCCTTTCGTAGTACCCATACCCCTAGGGGAATTCGAATCCCCGCCGCCTCCGCAAATTGCACACTAATCTTTTGGTATAGGTGTCCCGAGTAACCAGGAGGTGGGCTTGGAAGCAGCCATCCTTTGAAGAAAGCGTAATAGTTCACTGGTCTAGCTCTTCAGTCTCAAATCTGTATAGATACTTCCATTATAAGTGGTAGTGAGAATTATGGCATATACCACATCCATAACTAAACCACATCAAAGGAACCAATCACTACCGCAAAGGTGTCATTTCAACCATGGCTAAATAACACATCCTCTTTTAATCACTATTAATTGCCTCAGGAAAAATAACAACTTCCTTCAACCCATAGCAAACTCAACCCTCACTCATCCCGAGTGACCTTGATTCACGAGACTACGCTGCCCAAATCTCGCAACCCGTCTCATACCCTTCTGATACTTCATTTCTTCAATCCGAAGCCTATTCCTCTCACTCCTCCAATATTATCATGCCTACTGAAACATATCATAGAACATTCCAACCATCCTCCCCTTTCTCATAAATTACTCTGCAAAGCCTCGATTCTCGACCATATTGCTGCCTGAAATATCTAATCGCCGCATTCTTTAACTTTTGAACTTATTGGGACCGCTATTGAGAGTCACCCACTCTGACTGGCCCCGAATACAATCACTCCAATGACCTCCTGGCATAGGAACACCTTTTTCAATGAAACACGTGATTGAGTCACTATCCCTACAACTCGCCCATGCCTTAAGCAAAATTTGAATCTTCCAAAGCCTAACACTGACCTGACAGGACCAAATTTTGCACAAATCCATCAAATCCTATGCATAATTACAATTTTACTCCTCCTTGCTTAGCTGAAATCACTTGCCTATACGCCGACAATTCGCAACCCTATGAGAAGACAACCCTACAGCCCTACTGCAGATGGTGGGACTTCCCCACATAGCCCGAAGCCACTCCTAGCACCACCCTAGACCCTGCTAAGATCCTTCCTCCTTTTATAACACGATCTTGCTCAGCCAAACCATCCTAATCTTCCAAATTCCCTTGCTAGCACTCCCTAAATACCCAAATTCCCTTGCATTATTTACACATTCTATCTCCTACCAACTAGCCACTAGGACCCCTCACAGAACCTGCCAACCCCGCCATTGCTAACCTATCCCCAGAAGACAACCCACCTGAAGAAATCACCTGTTGACACCTCCTAGCGACGCTGAAATGCACGCTCTTTGCAACCTCAATACCCCATCCTACGCCCTACTTCATTCCAGGATCATTCCTTGCCAACCGCATTCCTCAATACTTCCTCTCAATACTCTAACCTTACGCAACCGAAGAAACCATAGCACCGACAAACCTAAGACATTCCATTCGATCAATAACAATGACTACACGTCATAGGTGCATACCCCATCTCGATTGAAGACACCAAGTCTTACTACTTTATCAATTTCAACTAAACCATCCATAATCTAAATGCCTTCCCTCTGCCGGAACAAAAGCATTGAAATCTCGAAATCATACTCTAAGAAGATCTCCCTTCAACCATTCATCTTCCCCAACACACGGGAAAAAGTTCTATTACCATATCGACACCGTGCGATGATCAATTGCAACCATCATCACTACCTGAGCACATCCTTAAGGCTTCCATAAACACAACTACTGAGCTGAAACGACATATTACCCTTTCACGGGGCCATAACAACAACCACAACCATCTACACATAGAAGCATCTCGAATTTCATTCGTAGCACCATTCCCATTCCTCAAATTCCTAATCCATAGCAAGCGCTTCGCGACACGTAAGATTGAGTAGGAATGAACATAGGCATAAGCCTCAAAGGAATCAACTCGCACGATGAAGAATGAAGAAGGGAAATACTCCTAACAGCCCTGTAGCCTCTCGAAGATAAGTACAGACGTCTTTGTACCGATCCGCAAGACTCTACAACACTTGCTCGTGACTCGTAAGACCTACAGGAACCTAGAGCTCTGATACCAACTTGTCACGATCCCAGTTTGCCCTCCGTGAACATGTCGTGATGGCACCTAGTCCCTATAACTAGGTAAGCCTAACAATGCGGAAAAACAACATAACTTGCAGAATAGTTAAGTAAAAACTAAACAAATGTAAAAGAAAGACTGTATATAAATGTCGCTCGGCATATACAACTCAAAAATAATGCGGAAGTCTACAATATCAACCCAACACTCATAAACTCACGGGAAACA
This sequence comes from Nicotiana knightiana, assembly GCA_005239525.1. Taxonomy (NCBI): domain Eukaryota; kingdom Viridiplantae; phylum Streptophyta; class Magnoliopsida; order Solanales; family Solanaceae; genus Nicotiana; species Nicotiana knightiana. Next base: position 3,324 of record ML425470.1, read on the forward strand.
CAGGCTAACAGAAATGTAATACACGGCTCTAACTCTAGAATGTCTAAACAACTGTAATAAAGGAAAAATTTTCCACTAAATCTGGAATAAGATAGAGACTCCTGGTCTACGGATACGGCAGATATACCTCGAAGTCTCTGCTAGGCTCTCAACCTCGGGGATAGTGCACCTGGGTGGAGGTACCTGGATTTGCACATGAAAAACATGCGCAGAAGGGGCATGAGTACACCACAGCGGTACTCAGTAAGTGCCAAGCCTAACCTCGATCGGATAGTGACGAGGAAGGTTAGGGCCCTACTGAGGTTAATCAACATAATAGGAATTTAGAGTATGAAAACAAGCAGTAATAATGAGTATAGTAGTGAAATAAGACCGGTAGAACCAGGCAATAACCAACACAAAGAACAGAGTAAACACGGAATATGTACAACTCCATGACAATAGTAACGATGAGGATCACCCAGGATACCGTACTGTAGTCCTTTTTTCAACTGTCTAGTGGATCTCCCAGGATACCGTCTCGTAGTGCATCATATGTATATCTAAAGGAATTCCCAGTATACCATCCCGTAGTCCATCATATGTGCAGGGGGATCTATCGGGAATCGAACCCGCAGTCCCAAAGTAAATATGCAGGGGGATCTCCCAGGATACCTGTGACGACCCAAAGGGGCATCACCTATGTTATTACCCATCCCATACTTCTGAGGCCTTGAAAACCTCATTTGTATTTTCCTCAATCTGCGTGCGCAGTCCGGGCGCGTAGCCGAATAGCTTAAATATGAAATTCTGTGAAAAATGATAAGATTTGATATTAAAATTAATAAATTTGACTTTGGTCAACATTTTAGGTAAACGGATCCGGAACCATGATTTGATGGTCCCGGAGGGTCCATAGGAAAATATGGTACTTGGGTGTATGCCCGGAATCGAATTCCGAGGTCCCAAGCCCAAGAAATGAATTTTTGAGTAAAATTGTTTTCTAGAAATATCCGTGGAAATTGAAAATGAAATATGATTGGAACGTGATGGTATTGGGCCTGTATTTTGGTTCCGCAGCCCGGTACAGGTCTTATATATGGTTTAAGTCCTTTCTGTAAAGTTTGGTTGAAAATGGATTTCGTTTGACGTGTTCCAGATTTAAAATGGGAAATTTGATGTTTGTATGAAATTTGATAGAATTCATGGATATTGAGGTTTAATTCTACGTGTATGATGTTGTTTTGGCGATATAATCGCACAGGCAAGTTCGTAGGAGGTATGTAAGTTATCTTTGCAATTTGGTATCGTTCCGAGATGTTCAGGCCAGTTCGGCCTGTTGTTAGCAAAGTTAGAAAACTTAAAATTCCTAAGTTTGGTTCTTAAGGTTTGGGGGTGTGATTTCGAATTCTAGCATTGTTTTGAGTGTTACGAAGGCTCGAGCGAGTCTGTATTATGATTTGGGGCTCGTCAGTATATTCGGATTAGGGCTCGGCTGGGCCCAGGTGCCTTCCAGGCACCTAACGGGGCTAAAAACCAGCAAACTCAGCTGCTGGTGCACCTGCTCTGGTGTGACCGCAGGTGCGGTTGCCCAGCGTCGCAGGTACGAGACCGCAAGAGCGGTCCCAGGCATAGCAGGTGCGACCACTAGTGGCCTGGCCAGCCTTCGCAGGTGCGGTCTCCCCTTCGCAGGTGCGATCCCAGACCCCTCAGCCCAATTCCGCAGGCGCGAGGTCCTCCTCGCAAGTGCGAGACCGCAGGTTCGGTCCCAGCCATCACAGGTGTGATCACTTTTCAGGCAGTGAGTTTAAGTACGGGTTTTAATTCCACCATTTTTAAGAGCTTTCGACCAGGTCTTGTGAGGTAAGTAAATTCCACCCATAAATTTGTTTCATGCATGTATCTTAGCCTAATTAACTACACAAATTAGTGCAAGAATTCAAGAAAATGAGTAGTAACCAAGATCTTGTGATCATTGAGAAATCTTTTGCGAATTGGCCATGAAATCAAGTAAAAATCGTATATTTATGATCCTTATGCTTTGGGTGAGTTTTCCCTTCGAGAATTGCAAGAATCCGAGCGAGCGGGCCCCGGGTCGAATTTTGATAAATTTGAAAGAATGCTAGGAAATGGATAATTAGGTCATGTAATTGAATCCTTGAATCCTTATTGATATACTTGAGTTGATTATGCCTAGATAATACCATTCCGAAGTCGAATTCTAAAGGAAAGGGGGTGTTAGAGGGTTGATTGCCATACTTTGGACTCGAGGTAAGTGTTCGGTCTAACCTTAGCTTGAGGTAATATGAGTTGAGTATTATTTGCTACTTGCGAATTGTCAAATACGATGTATAGGTATGGTGACGAGTATCTATACATTGGTGTCTAGCATGACCGTGAGTCCTTATATCACGAATGTACTGATTTTGTGGTAATTTCCATGCTTAGTTGATGATTTCTATATGTTGTGAAGAATATGTGAAGGGAATTGTATTTTGTAAACTCTATTGGAGCATGGGCTCAAATAGTGAAACAAATAGTGAATAAATATGAGATATTACATCTTTGGAGCATTGGCTCAAATTGTGAAGCGAATAGTGAAGAAATATGAGATATTACATCTTTGGAGCATTGGCTCAAATTTTGAAATGAATAATGAAGAAATATGAGATATTACCTCCTTTGGAGCATTGGCTCAAGTGATAGAGTAAAATATGAAATGAAAGTGAAAGAAAGAGAAAGAGTTACTAAAATATACCCTTGCCGGGATTTAATTGTTGAATTATTGTTCCCTTTCCGGGATTTAATTATTGAATTGGTTGTTCCCTTCCCGGGATTCCTATTCCTATTATGTTTACTCCCTTGCCCTTGTTTGTGATTTCTGTTTGGGTGAGGAAGAGTGTTAAAGCACGAAGGGTTATGCCATGCACTGTTTTCTATTGTAAGGAAGAGTGTAAAGCACGAAGGGTGATGTCGTGCCATGATCCCTATTAAAAGCACGAAGGTTAATGTCGTGCCATGATTCATATTAAAAGCACGAAGGTTAATTCCATGCCGATATAGTGAGGTAAAAGCACGAAGGATGATGTCGTGCACCTGTCTTAGTGAGAATGAGAGTAAATCACGAAGGGTAATGCCGTGCACTTGTTTTGGTGAGTATGAGAGTAAAGAACGAAGGGTGATGACGTGCACTTGCTTATTCCCTGTTGTTATTCTGATACTAGTCGGTTACCTTATTCTGTTACTTAAATAAGTGTTCTTCCCCTTTTTAACCCTGGCATGTTCTTCCCATAATTGTACTTAACTGTTTACTTCCTGCCGTTATTTCTATTATAAATTATTTGAACTGCACAAGTTTATTTGGTAGTTTGGTTCTAGCCTCGTCACTACTTCGCCGAGGTTAGGCTAGGCACTTACTCAGTACATGGGGTCAGTTGTACTGATGCTACACCTACACTTCTTTATGTTGTGCTGATTACGCAGCCGGACCCGAAGGACATCATTAGTGGGAGTGTCTTCTAGCTCGTTATAGAGGCTTCGAGATATACCCGCTGGCGTTCGTGGGCCTTGGCGTCTCTTCCATCCCTTTGTCTTTGATACTGTCTTGTTTTTCCTTTAGTTTCAGAGGCAGACATGTATTTCCTTTCAGACTTGTATTTAACACTCTTAGACAGTTCGTGAGTTAGTGACACCAGGTTTTGGGAAATTTTGCGTCGATGTATTGTGATTGTCTTTACATAGCTTAAAACCGTATTTAGTTTTGATGTTTAATTTGTGAACTGATTTAGTTTATTATGTTAGAACGAGGTTATGATGCTATTTTAACTACACACGTTGGCTTGTCTAGCGGGTTCAACATTAGACGCCATCACGGCCCGACGGTGGGATTTCGGGCGTGAGAATACCGTCCCGTAGACCCAAAGTAAATATGCAGGGGGATCTCCCGGGATACCGTCCCGTAGTCCCAAAGTAAATATGCATGGGGATCCCGTGATACCGTCCAGTAGTCCCAAAGTAAATATGCAGGGGGATCTCCCGGGATCTCCCGGGATACCGTCCCGTAGTCCAAAAGTAAATATGCAGGGGGATCTCCCGGGATATCGTCTTGTAGTCCCAAAGTAAATATGCAAGGGGATCTCCCGGGATACCGTCCCAAAGTAAATATGCAGGGGGATCTCCTAGGATACCGTCCCGTAGGCCCAAAGAAAATATGCAGGGGGATCTCCCGGGATACCGTCCCGTAGTCCCAAAGTAAATATGCAGGGGGATCTCCCGGGATACCGTCCCGTAGTCCCAAAGTAAATACGCAGCCACAAAAAGAAGACATTCAGAAATATAGTGCAAAAATACAAGGAAACAAGTATTTCTAGCCTAACATGCTTCACGTAGTACAAGTAAAGCAACTTAAGAAAATAGGCAATTCAAGTCAACTAGGAATGTTTTTCTAAACTAACATAGGCTATAATTGCAAGTAGAATAAAGCAGGTAAGAAAGAAAATCAGTCTAAATATTCAAAGTAAAACCGGATTTTCAACAATTAGCACAAGTACGCGCTCGTCACCTCACGTACAAGGGATTCAATTACCAAATATCACATCCTAAGGGGAAAGGTCCCCCACACAAGTTTAGACAAGCCACTTACCTCGAACCGGCTCAAAATCAACTCGAAACCACACTTTTGCCACGAGTATCCGACTCCAAATGGCCCAAATATATTCAAATTAATAACATATCGTGAATAATATCTCAAGAAACTTATTCTACTATTTAATTCAAAGCTAAGGCACGAAATTTGGTAAAATAACCGAAACGCCCCTCCAGCCCATGTCTCGGAATCGGGTAAAAGTTATATTTTGTGGACACCCATTCCGATACGAGTTCAACCATGCAAAATTTATTGAATCGGATTGGCTTACAAATCTTTTTTTTTTCTTTTTGGAAGATTTGCTAAAAAAAAGATTTTTGTTCAACAAATTCATGGATTCATGATGTAAATGAGTATGGAATCATGAAATATAATAAATATAGGATAAGGAACACTGATGCGTGGCTAGAATTCATGGTTTAACACGTTATACGCCTTACATTTTATGTGCGTTAATGATAAAAATATACTTTTTATGTGCATAATGGAATCTATTTCATGTGTAGCTGAATTGGAGATGGAAGCCGAGCTAAATGGATGCATAAACGTCGAAAATACGCTCAAGAGGCAAAGAGGAGTGCACAGGGCTATAACCGGGCATTTGAGCCTTAAGGCCAGGCCTAGCCTGGCGTTATCCAGGCGTTAGAGCCCAAACGCCAGGCCTGGCCAGGCGTTATCCAGGCGTCAGAGCCAAAACGCCAGGCTTCGCCAGGCGTTATCCAGGCGTTTGGCCTATAACACCCAGCCCCTGATCCGGTCAAATATGAGTTTTGAAGAGTTTTAATTGTTTCCCGGTTGTAATAGAAGTCTCCTACAAATTTAGGGTGTATCTCAAACATATAAATAGACCCAAAAACACAACTTGAAAAAAGGAAGCCATTGAAGTGAAGAAAAACTTGTGGATTACTACTCAGTGAAGCAAATATTGATTTTTATAGATTTTATTTATTATTTTGTAGTTCAATTATGCAAGTTATTTTTGAATTGATTTTTATGAATATGAGTAGCTAATTTTCTTAATCTAGGGTTTTGGTGGAACCCGTTAGGGGATAAAGTTATGGTGATATTAATATAGTTTGGTTGATTGTTCATCTCTATTTGTTCAACTACGTTTTTGTTGTAGTTAATTGAATGGCCATCAATTAGCTCTGCCTATTTAGTATGTATCTACTTGAGAGAGAGTGCATATTTAGGTAATTGTTTGAACAACACCACTCCCAGAGTATAGACGAAAGTCATAACCGAGGGTTTAGAGGTTGGATTAGAGATAACGATACCTCGGGTGCAATCTAAAGTGAACTGTAATGCAGTCTATCTAGCGTAACTTGAGAGAGTGCGTCTAGTAAATTATCACAATTACTTGAGAGAGATTTATGGTAGATAGAGTGTTCATGATTGATAGAGATAATTAATCAAGTTATATGAAATATCCGAGAAGTAAGTTCACCAACGGGGGAAACCATAACCTTAGACCTTTATCATAATTGTTTACAACACATTGTTAGTAATTGTTAGTTATTATTATTGTCAGTAGAACTAGTAAAACATCACCAATTTATATTCAAAAAGTCTTGATAGAATTGATTGAGTAAAATTTGTGTATTCTAAATACTTGATTGATAAGTTAATTCCCTGTGGGATCGACTCTGGGCATAATACCCCGGATTATATTTGCAACACCCGTTTAGTATTTTATTAGACATAGTTGAGCGTGATAAAATTTTGGCGTCGTTGCCAGGGATCTAACGTTGTTATCAATAGAGTTGTAAGAAATACAAAATTCTGAAAAATAGTCAATTTTCTTCAAATTTTCGTTTATACATTGAAAGTTTAACGTTTGCTAACGTGTTGCAGGTGCTTGCCTTGGGATTCGAGAGTTGATTTTAGAGGAGTCCCATAGTTCCCGGTACTCCATTCATCCGGGCGCCACAAAGATGTATCAGGATTTGCGGCACCATTATTGGTGGCGTAGAATGAAGAAGGATATTATGGTATATGTGGCGCGGTGTTTGAATTTTCAATAGGTTAAGTATGAGCATCAGAGGTCTGGTGGTTTATTTCAGAGGATTGAGCTTCCCGAGTGGAAGTGGGAGAGGATCACTAAGGACTTCGTTACTGGACTTCCGTTGACCAGGAAGAAGTTCGATGCAGTTTAGGTCATTATTGATAGGCTGACCAAGTCAGTGCATTTCATTCCTGTGACAGTTTCCCATTCATCCGAGAGGTTAGCTGAGATCTATATCCAGGAGTGTTCGTCTTCATGGTGTGCCGATATCTATCATTTCAGACCGGGTCACGTAGTTTATCTCGCATTTTTGGGGAGCAGTTCAGCGAGAGTTACGCACCCAGGTGGAGTTGAGCACAGCATTTCATCCCTAGACAGATGGGCAGTCCGAACGGACTATTCAAATATTAAAGGATATGTTCCGTGCTTATGTTATTGACTTTGGAGGATCATGGGATCAGTTCTTGCCTTTAGCAGAATTTGCCTACAACAACAGCTACCACTCGATCATCCAGATGGCTCCTTATGAGGCATTATACGGTAGGCGGTGTCGATCTCGGGTTGGATGGTTTGATCCGGGAGAGGCTCGGTTCTTGGGTACAGATTTGGTTCAGGAGGCCTTGTACAAGGTCAAGATCATTAGGGATAGGCTTCGTACAGCTCATTCCAGGCAATAGAATTACGCGGATCGCAAGGTTCGAGATGTGGTTTTCATGGTTGGTGAGCGAGTGTTGCTCCGAGTGTCATCTATGAAGGGCTTAATGAGATTTGGGAGGAAGTGCAAGCTTAGCCCTAGGTTCATTGGTCCGTTTGAGATTCTTGATCGAGTGGGAGAGGTGGCTTATGGACTTGCATTGCCGCCTAGCTTATCAGTCGTACCTCCAGTTTTTCATCTGCCCATGCTTCGGAGGTATCTCGGCGATCCAGCCCACGTGTTAGATTTCAGCACTGTCTAGTTGGTCAAGGGCTTATCTCATGAGAAGGAGCCGGTAGCTATTCTTGAACGGCAGGTTTGTCAGTTGAGATCCAAGAGTTTCCCTTCTGTTCGTGTTCAGTGGAGAGGTCAGCCTCCTGAGGCATCAACCTGGGAGTCCAAGTCCGATGTGCGGAGTCGTTACCCTCATTTATTCTCTGACTCAGGTACTTCCTTCTTCTGTCCGTTCGAGGACGAAGAGTTGTTTTAGAGGTGGAGAATGTGACGACCCAAAGGGTCATCACCTATGCTATTACCCATCCCGTACTTCCGAGGCCTTGAAAACCTCATTTGTAGTTGCCTCGATTTGCATTCGCAGTCCGGGCGCGTAGCCGGATAGCTTAAATATGTAATTTTGTGAAAAAAGCTAAGATTTGATTGTAAAATTAATAAATTTGCCTTTGGTCAACATTTTGGGTAAACTGACCCCGGACCCGTGATTTGACGGTCTCAGAGGGTCCGTAGGGAAATATGGGACTTGGGCGTATGCCCGGAATCGAATTCCGAGATCCCAAGCCCGAGAAATGAATTCTTGAGTAAAATTGTTTTCTGAAAAATATTTAAGGAAATTGAAAATGAAATCTGATTAGAAAGTAATGGTATCTGACCTATATTTTGGTTCCGAAGCCCGGTACAGGTCTTATATGTGGTTTAAGCACTTTCTGTAAAGTTTGGTTGAAATCGGATTTCGTTTGATGTGTTTCGGACTTAAAAATGGAAAACCTGATGTTTTATGAAATTTGATAGGATTCATGGATTTTGAGGCCTAATTCGATGTGTATGATGTTGTTTTGGAGATTTGATCGCACGGGCAAGTTTGTAGGAGGTTGTGTGAGTGATCTGTGAAATTTGGTACCGTTCCGAGATGTATAGGTCAGCTCGGCACGTTGTTAGTGAAGTTAGAAAACTTAAAATCCCTAAGTTTGGTTCTTGAGGTTTGGGGGTGTGATTTCGAGTTTTAGCGTCGTTTTCAGTGTTCCAAAGGCTCGAGCGAGTCCGTATTTTGATTTGGGACTCGTTGGTATATTTGTATTAGGGCTCGGGTGGGCCCAGGTTTCTTCCGGGCACCTAACGGGGCTAAAAACCAGCCAACTCAGCTGCTGGTACACCTGCTCTGGTGTGATCGCAGGTGCGGTTGCCCAGCGTCGCAGGTGCGAGACCGCAAGAACGGTCCCAGGCATCGCAGGTGCGACCACCAGTGGCCTGGCCAGCCTTCGCAGGTGTAGAGCATTTCATCGCAGGCGCGAGACCGCAGGTGCGGTCTCCCCTTCGCAGGTGCGATCCCAGACCCCCCAGCCCAATTCCGCAGGCGCGACGTCCTCCTCGCAAGCGCGAGACCGCAGGTGCTGTCCCAGCCATCGCACGTGCGATCACTGTTCAGGCAGTGAGTTTAAGTACGGGTTTTAAACCCATTTTCCTCATTTCTCACCTTCTTCCTTAGGCGAATTCCACCATTTTTAAGAGCTTTCGACCAGGTCTTGTGAGGTAAGTAAATTCCACCCATAAATTTGCTTCATCCATGTATCTTAGCCTAATTAACTACACAAATTAGTGCAAAAATTCAAGGAATTGGGTAGTAACCTAGAATTTGTTATCATTGAGAAATTTTCTACAAATTGTCCATGAAATCAAGTAAAAATTTTATATTTATGATCCTTAGGCTTTGGGTGAGTGTTCCCTTCGAGAATTGCAAGAATCCGAGTGACCGGGCCCGGGGTCGAATTTTGATAAATTTGAAAGAATGCTAGGAAATGGATAATTAGGACATGTAATTGAATCCTTGAATTCTTATGTGGTAATTTCCACTTAGTTGATGATTTCTATATGTTGTGAAGAATATGTAAAGGGAATTGTATTCTGTAAACTCTGTTGGAGCATTGTCTCAAATTGTGTAACGAATAATGAAGAAATATGAGATATTACATCTTTGGAGCATTGGCTCAAATTGTGAAACGAATAATGAAGAAATATGAGATATTACCTCCTTTGGAGCATTGGCTCAAGTGATAGAGTAAATTATGAAATGAAAGTGAAAGAAAGAGAAAGAGTTACTAAAATATACCCTTGTCGGGATTTAATTGTTTAAGTGATTGTTCCCTTGCCGGGATTTAATTGTTGAATTATTGTTCCCTTGTCGGGATTCCTATTCCTACTATGTTTACTCCCTTGCCCTTGTTTGTGATTTATTTTTGGGTGAGGAAGAATGTTAAAGCATGAAGGGTGATGCCATGCACTGTTTTCTATTGTAAGGAAGAGTGTAAAGCACGAAGGGTGATGCCGTGCCATGATCCCTATTAAAAGCGCGAAGGTTAATGTCGTGCCATGATTCATATTAAAAGCACGAAGGTTAATGACGTGTCGATATAGTGAGTTAAAAGCACGAAGGGTGATGTCGTGCACCTGCCTTAGTGAGAATGAGAGTAAAGCACGAAGGGTAATGTCGTGCACTTGTTTTGGTGAGTATGAGAGTAAAGCACAAAGGTTGATGCCATGCTCTTGTTTATTCCCTGTTGTTATTTTGATACTAGTCGGTTACCATGTCATGTTACTTAAATAAGTGTTCTTCCCCTTTTGTACCCTGGCATGTTTCTTCCCGTAATTGTACTTAACTGTTTACTTCCTGCCGTTATTTCTATTATAAATTATTTGAACTGCACAGGTTTATTTGGTAGTCTGATTCTAGCCTCGTCACTAATTCGCCGAGGTTAGGCTAGGCACTTACTCAGTACATGGGGTCGGTTGTCTTCCAGCCGGACCCGGAGGACATCATTATTGGGAGTGTCTTCCAGCTCATTATAGAGGCCTCGAGGTATACCTGCTGACGTTTGTGGGCCTTGGAATCTCTTCCATCCCTTTGTCTTTGATTTTGTCTTGTTTTTCCTTTAGTTTCAGAGGCAGACATGTATTTCCTTTTAGACTTGTATTTAGCACTCTTAGACAGTTCGTGAGTTACTGACACCAGGTTTTGGGAAATTTTGCGTCGATGTATTATAATTGTCTTTACTTAGCTTAAAACCGTATTTATTTCCGCTATTTAATTTGCGAACTGATTTAGTTTATTCTATTAGGATGAGGTTATGATGATAGTTTAGCTATACACGTTGGCTTGTCTAGCGGGTTCAACATTAGACGCCATCATGGCCCGACGGTGGGGTTTCGGGGTGTGATACAGAATGAGACTGTTCGTACTCTTTTGAACAGTCTTAAATGTAGCACTCTCAATGAATTTAGATGGTATAAAGATACCTTTATGAGTAGGGTTATGGAATTACCCGAAAATAAATATGAACATTGGAAAGCTAAGTTTATAGATGGCCTTCCCTCTTTATTTGCTGAAAGAGTAAGAAAAGCTCTAAGGGGTAACTACGGCGAAATCCCGTATAAAGATTATACTTATGGAAAACTGATAGGAGTTTGCACACAAGAAGGATTAAACCTGTGTAATGAGTTAAAATTGTCTAGACAGCTTAAGATAGATAGGCTTAAGGAGAAAAATCAATTAGGAGATTTTTGCACCCAGTTCGGTTTACCCGAGACTTCTACTCATAGCAAGATAAAGAAAAATAGGTATCATAGATATCCTAACCCTGATAGCCCTTATAAAATGAAGAGATCGAGATACATATCCAAAGAAGAGCGTGAAGCTAGGAAAACCTATCGTAAGTCTACTAGATTCGCGAAAAATAGGTCTAAGCGAGATCTTGCTGATATTAAGTGCTACAAATGCGGAAAATTTGACCACATAGCTCCAAATTGTAAGCTTCAAAAATTGAAAACCTTAGAACTAGACGATGAGTTACGTGATAAGTTTTATAGCTTGTTATGCACTTCTGGATCAGAATCTGATTATAATTTTGAATCAGAATCTGAAGCTGAAGTCGATTTATTTGAATTATCGGATAGTGATAAAAATCGTGATAATGTTTGCACAACTTGCAAAGGTGATACCTGTACTTGTGACGATGATGAATTTTACAAATTACAATCTCAATTTCAAGATTTGAACATGAAAACTATTACATCTGATAATGTAATAGAGCTTTTAAAGGAAGTTACTGATGATAAATGATCACGCTCAACTATGTCTAATAAAAGAGTAAGCGGGCGTTGCAAATATAATCCGGGGTATTATGCCCAGAGTCGATCCCACAGGGAATTTACGTATCAAGCAAGCTGCTAGAATACTCAACTGTCACTTGAGGTTATTTAAATTACTAAAACTAAATATTAAAACTAAAGGTTAACTACGCTAGTGTAAACAATTGTAATAAAGATCTAAGGTTATGGTTTCCCCCGTCGGTGAATTTACCTCTCGGATACTTCATATAGCTTGATTAGTTGTTTCTATCAATCATGACACTCTATCTACCATAAATCTCTCTCAAGTAATTATGATAATTTACTAGACGCACTCTCTCAAGTTACGCTAGCTAGATTGCATTACAGTTCACTTTAGATTGCACCCGAGGTATCGTTATCTCTAATCCAACCTCTAAACCCTCGGTTATGACTTTCGTCTATACTCTGGGAGTGATGTTGTTCAAACAACTACCTAAATATGCACTCTCTCTCAAGTAGATACATAATAAATAGGAACAGCTAATTGATGGCCATTCAATTAACTACAACAAGAACGTAGTTGAACAAATAGAGATTAATCAACTAATTGGAACTCTATTAATAACACAATAAGTTTATCCTCCAATGGGTTCTACCAAAACCCTAGGTTAAATAATTTAGCTAAACAAGTTCATAAGAATAAAACCCAAAATAACTTGCATAATTAAACTACAAAATAATGAAGAAAATCTGTACAAATTGATGTCTTGCCGTCCGAATCTATTCTAATCTCTTCAAATCTCTTGTAGTTGTGTTTTAGGAGTCTATTAATATGTTTTGGGCGAACCCTAACCGTGTAGGAGACTTCTATTTCAACCGGGAAACACTTAACTCATCAAAACTCGGATGTGGCCGAAATAGGGAACCCCGGGCGTTTGGGCTCTAACGCACCCCTAAGGCCAGGGCAGGCCTGGCGTTTGGGCCCTAACGCCCCTCTAACGCCAGGGGCTTCTTGACCTTATGGAGTAAACGCCCCCCTAACGCCAGGTAGGGTCAGGCTTTAGGGGGCAAACGCCCGACTATCGCTCGGGTGTCTCCTTTTGCGTATTTTCGACGTATTTGCATCCCTTTAGCTCTGTTTCCATCTCCAATTCACCTACACAT
>ML425472.1:0-53446 GCA_005239525.1 Nicotiana knightiana
TTAATATTTATAGCAAAAAATAGTATAGAATTTGGGTGTGGTAAAAAAATAGTTGTTCACACCAGGTTATGCTGGTGTTTGGAAACGCCGAAAGGAGATGATGTTGCCAAAAGAAGATCACCAGGTTATACCGGTGTTGGGGAGGATCAACAGGTTATGTTGTTTCCAAAAGAAGGTCACTAGGTTACGCTGGTGTTGGGAAGGATCAACAGGTTATGTTGTTGCCAAGCAAAGATCACCAGGTTATGCTGGTGTTAGGAAGGTCAACATGTTATGTTGTTTCTAGGAAAAGAGATCACCGGGTTATGCCGGTATCTGGAAAAGACCAACAGGTTATGTTGTTGTCAAGAAAAGATCACCAGGTTATGCTGGTGATTGGAAAGGCCAACGTGTTATGCTGTTGCCAGGAAAAGAGATCACCGGATTATGCCGGTATCTGAAAAAGACCAACAGGTTATGCTGTTGTCAGAAAAAGATTACCAGGTTATGCTGGTGTCTGGAAAGGCCAACAGGTTATGCTGTTGCCATGAAAGAGATTACCGGGTTATGCCGATATCTGGAGAAAATCAACAGGTTATGCTGTTTTCAAGAAAATATCACCAGGTTATGTTGGTGTATGGAAAGGTCAACAGGTTATGCTGTTGTCGGGAAAGAGATTACCGGGTTATGACGATATCTGGAAAAGACCAACAGGTTATGCTGTTGTCAGGAGAAGATTACCAGGTTATGCTGGTATCTGCTAGGGAGTAGGACCCTACGAAGGAAGAATCATCGGGTTATGCCGGCATCAACTAGAGATTGGGATCCTAAGTTGGAAAAATCATCGGGTTGTGCCGGCATCAACTAGGGAATGGGACCCTATGTTGGCATCAATTAAGGAGTGGAATATCCTAGGTTGGAAAGGTCATTGGGTTATGCCGGCATCAACTAGGGAGTGGGACCCTATGTTGGAATCAACTAAGGAATGGAATATCCTAAGTTGGAAAAGGTGTAGCTGGGGATTGGAGGCCCTATACTACCTTAGGTTTGAACTGTTCTCAACGTCATTTCCTCTTCTTATTTTGATTATTTTCAAGAAATGAGTAAATAAGGGAAAGAATTTTAGAGGGAACTTTCCTTCTAGGATTTCGCTGCAAGGTTGCTTCCATCTCTTGCGCAATTTTCTTTGGTTGCACCTGCTTTTTGCAAGGTTACTTTTGAGTTACACCTGTTTCCGTCAAACAAAGAACAATTGTCAGTTTGAAACGGTGGTTGATTTTGCGACCTTTATTATTTCAACTTGCTTGATCTCGGCCCCTTTGATGAATATCTCAAGTGTTTGCTTGCTTGCTGGGGATTGGGTTTTATCTTTAATCCTGAGGATCTTGGCTTCCTGGATTTTACTATGGTAAAGGGTCACGTGGGACCCAACATTTTGACTTTGTTTGCCTTTGTAGGTCTTTCATTTTTGACTTGTTTTTCTTTTGGATTTTGGAGCATTGGTGAGATTTAGGCTCCCCGAACTTTGCTGTAACGGCTAGTCGCGTGGGACTTAACCTTTCCGACTTTGTTTTCGCCTTTATTGGCCTTTCAGTTTTGACTTTTTCTTTCAACTTTCAACTTTACAGCATTTGGAGTATTTTGACTCTTCTATCTTTGCCGAGATGATTAGCCATGTGGGACTCAATCTTTCAACTTTATTCGCCTTCATGGGCATCTTAATTTGGTTTTCTCCTCCCAAGAGTTTTTGAGTTTGAAGCATCGGCCGCTATGGCCAGTCGATATCGACTCGATGCCCATGATGAGGATAGGTGTCTTTTGCATATTATCCCGTATCAAATGAGAGCCCTGTAAATCAGTTTTGCCATCCTTTCTTTGCCTTACTTTAGAAACAGAGTTAGACTGAAAGGGATTGAAAGAGAATAACAAAGAAATGGAGACAATAAATTTTGACAAGAAATATCCCTTTCGGTGAAATAAAGGAAGGACTTATCTGGAGTGTACGCGGACTTCAATGAACATGGCATGACTCTTGGACTGGATGTCCGATATATGTAAACCGTCCGACTCTTAGAAATTCATCATAACTTTTACCTCGAGATTGGGAAACCTTGCCCCAGACTGTGTCCATATCAATGACCAATTATCCTCTTTTCGATCAGTGGTGCCCTTTGCGGGTTTTCGCCAACTAACCTCTCTCATTTCTCTTCTCGCCATCGCCTTGTAGTGCTCTTTGTGAGTTTTCACTAACAAGACTCTCTCATTTTCAATTTTTCTGCTCATCGTCGCCTTACGGTGCCCGTGTGGGTTTTCACCAGTAAGACTCTATCATTTTAATTTCTTTCATTTGTTTATATCATATCCAAATAACTATATCCTCCAATTTTGGACATCTTCGCCGATCGATCGGAAGGACTTGAACATGATTTGGGGTAAAAAGAATTCGTATCGAATTACAAACTTGGAACCTTTCGGGCGGAACATTGTTGAACATATCGTAACACTTGCCCCAGTTTACACTCTTGGGGGAAATGTGGAGTTTTATTTTGGTGTGACTGAACCCCAGGGAGAGGCTGCCTACGTATCCTTTCGGAATCAAGTCGAACGTAGTTCAGGAAAACATTTTTGTTTTGTTTTGATTTTTCTTTTCTATATTTTCTTTTCTCTTTTTTTCTTTTCTTTTATTTTTTTCTTTTATTTTTTTTATTTTTTATTATTCGGTTTCAAGTAGGGTAATGAAAGAAAGATAGATGGATCAAAAGGGTTTACAAAAGTTGATAGTGTTTGGGGGTAGCGTGAATGAAGGCCTTCGTCATTTCGATCGAAGAGCATCAACATCACGAAAAGGTCAAACATAGTACCTTTTGACTGCATCTACATTGACGGCTGTTTCAGGGTCGTTTCCTTCGATGTCCCCTAAATACAATGCTCCTTTTGGTAGCAATTTCCTGATGATGTATGGACCTTTCCAATTTGGGGAGAATTTTCCTTTCGCCTCTTCATGGTGCGGGAGGATGCGTATTAGGACGAGTTGCCCCACTTCAAAATTCCTAGGCCGCACTTTCTTGTTATAGACGCGGGCCATTCTTTGTTGGTACAACTGCCCGTGACAAACTGCGGCCATCCTTTTCTCATCAATTAGAGTTAACTGTTCTAGTCGGGTTTTGACCCATTCATCATCCTCAATTTCAGCTTCGACGATGATCCGAAGAGAGGGAATTTTGACTTCTGCAGGGATTACGGCTTCAGTGCTATAAACTAATAGATAAGGCGTAGCCCCAACTGATATGCTCACGGTCATGCGATATCCCAATAATGCAAAAGGCAATTTCTCGTGCCATTGCCTAGAACTTTGGATCATTTTTCTGAGGATTTTCTTGATGTTTTTATTTGCTGCTTCGACGGCACCATTGGCTTTGGGCTGGTAAGAGGTGGAATTTCGGTGTGTGATCTGAAATTGTTCACATACCTCCCTCATCAAGTGACTGTTTAGATTCGCATCATTGTCAGTAATGATAGTTTTTGGAATACCGAAATGACAGATAATGTTTGAATGCACGAAGTCCACCACTGATTTCTTAGTGACGGCTTTGAAAGTGACTGCTTCGACCCATTTTGTGAAATAGTCGATGGAAACCAAAATAAATCCGTGTCTGTTTGAAGCTTTTGGCTCGATTGGCCTAATGACATCCATTCCCCAGGCAACGAACGACCAAGGTGCTGACATGGGATGTATTTCTGAGGGTGGTCCATGAATTAGGTTGACATGTATTTGACACTGATGGAACGTTCGGACAAAACAGAAATAATATTTTTCCATGGTCATCCAGTAATATCCTGCCCGCAGGATTTCCTTTGCGAGGACGTACCCATTCATATGGGGACCACATGCTCCTGAATGCACTTCATTCATAATATTTTCAGCTTCTTTGGCATCCACGCACCTTAACAGATTCAGATCCGGAGTTCTTTTATACAACACTTCTCCACTTAAGAAGAAACTGCTGGCGAGCCTTCTGATGGTTCTCTTTTGGTCTACGTTGTCCTGCTCCGGGTATTCTTTTGTTTTCAAGAACCTTTTAATATCATGATACCAGGGTTGGATATCAGGTTCTACTTCAACCGTGTTACAATAATCGTGTCTTTCCCGGATTTGAATCTCCAACGGGTCAATATGGACATTGCCCGGATATGGTAGCATTGTAGCTAAGGTAGCCAATGTGTCTGCTAACTCATTGTGGAATCGAGGAATATACTTGAACTCGACGGATTTGAATCACTTGTTGAGGTCTTCCACATGTTGTCTATATGGAAGAAGCTTGATATCTCGACTTTCCCATTCGCGTTGTGCTTGTTTGATGATCAAGTCAGAATCCTCCATGATTAGAAATTCCTCCACATCCATATCAATTTCCATGTTCAGGCCCATTATGCAAGCTTCATATTCAGCAGTGTTGTTTGTACAGAAGAACCAAAGACGGGCGGTGGCTGGATAGTGCTGTCCCGTGGGCGAAATCAAGATTGCCCCAATCCCAACACCCTTTGCATTTACCGCTCCATCAAAGAACATTTTCCAGGTGTTGGTGTCTTCTGGAATTATTTCTACTGAATTTACTTCCTCATCCGGGAAATAAGTGCTTAAAGGTTGGTATTCATCATCAACCGAGTTTTCAGCCAAATGATCAGCCAAGGCTTGGGCTTTCATGGCCGTGTGGGTGACATAAACAATGTCAAATTCTGTGAGCAGGATTTTCCACTTGGCTAGCCTTCCCGTGGGCATCGGTTTTTGGAATATGTATTTTAGAGGGTCCAACCGAGTTATGAGATCTGTGGTATAGGCTAGCAAATAATGTCTGAGCTTCTGAGCGACCCAAGTTAAGGCACAACAAGTTCTCTCCAGCAGAGTGTATTGGCTTCATATCCAGTAAATTTCTTGCTCAGAAAATAGATGGCTTGCTCCTTCTTCCCGGTTGCATCATGTTGCCCGAGGACACAACCAAAAGAATTCTCCAAAACGGTCAGGTACAAGAACAAAGGTCTCCCAGGTTCAGGTGGGACCAAAACTGGCGGATTTGACAAATATTCTTTGATTTTGTCAAAAGCTTCTTGGCATTCATCTTTCCATTTAATCACTGCATCTTTCTTTAGCAGCTTAAATATGGGCTCACAGGTGGTTGTAAGCTCTGCAATGAACCGGCTGAGTAGTTTAATCTTCCCAGTAAACTCATGACTTCTTTCTTGGTTTTTAAAGGTGGCAGATCTCGGATAGATTTTATCTTTGTTGGATCTAATTCAATGCCTCTTCGGCTGACTATAAACCCAAGAGTTTCCCGGACGGAACACCAAACGCACATTTAACAGGGTTCAATTTCAAGTCATACTTGCGTAGCCGCTCAAAGAATTTTTTCAAATCTCGAACATGATCTTCTTGTGTTCTGGATTTAATAATTATATCATCAACATACACCTCGATTTCTTGGTGCATCATGTCATGGAAGATGATAGTCATGGCTCTCATATAAGTTGCCCCGGCATTTTTTAAACCGCATGGCATGACCCTGTAATAATAGGTTCCCCATGGTATGGTGAAAGCCATCTTTTGAGCATCCTCTTCATCCATCAGGACTTGATGATACTCAGCATAACAATCTACAAATGGTTGTACCTTATGTTTGGCACAATTGTCGACAAGGATATAGATGTTTGGTAACGAGAAGTTGTCCTTGGGACTCGCTTTGTTCAAATCCCTGTAATCAACACATACTCGGATCTTCCTGTCCTTTTTTGGTAATGGGACTACGTTAGCTAGCCATATGGTGTATCTGACTACTCGGATTACACCGACTTTTAATTGTTTGGTAACTTCTTCTTTAATTTTATCGCTAACGTCTGTTTTGAATTTTCTTTGCTTTTGTTGGACATGTGGGTGATCGGGGTAAGTTGGTAATTTTTGCACCACTAAATCAACACTCAGTCCGGGCATATCATCGGAAGACCATGCAACCACATCTTTAAATTCAAACACGAGCTGGATCAATGCATCTCTAGTTTTTTCCTCAGTGTGAATGTTTATCATGGTTTCTCTGACCTCTTCTGAATTGCCCAAATTGATTGGCTCGGTTTCATTTAGGTTTGGCTTAGGATTATTCTCAAATTGTTCCAATTGTCGATTTATTTCTCTAAAAGCCTCATCTTCATCATATTCGAGCTCTTGATTCATTATTTCACAATTAGATGGTGTTTTAGGATCTAGGCATGAAGTCCGCAAGCATGTCATGTTGTTTAAAGCCGCATTATTAGGACTGAAAAATAAGAAAAAATGACAAAATCAGAAAAGATAACACAATAAGATCCATAGACGATGAAATATTGATTTCATTTCATTGAATTTAAAAATAGCAAGGTTTTACATTGGAATTTAAAAGATAGTAAAATTAAAAACACTCGAGTTACACCCTGAAATAACTCGAAGTGTAGAAAGGATGGCAAAACATGGACTACCGAGATTCCCGCCTGACTGGGAAGGGAGTAGCTTCCCAATTTTGCAATTTGGCATTTGGTCCCATGTATTGCACCTCAACGGTGCTCGAGCCTTCATCCGGCTGAACCATGTGGACTTCATAGAGCATTTGCCTCATTGCCTCATAGATATCCTCAATTTCCTCGGCCGTAAAGATCTCTTCTTCCTCTTCTATGTACTTTGGCTTACAAAATGATTTGGCGAGGTGCGGAATTGGCAGAGGCAAAACCCACCCATCTCTCTTACGCTTTTCAGCCCATTCATCATCGGCGTTGGTAACTTGAAAACCTATGCCAAAGAATTTCTTGTTGCCAGGCAACATAATGGGTTATGTGATGCCCTGTAAAGATGCCCCAAGCCCTTTCCCGGTCTTGTATCCGTGTTTTATCATTTCACCGGCGACCATGATTGATGCACTCGACAAACAGGGTTGAGGGCATGGAGTTCCTTCCTCGCACTGATCAGCAAGCACAATTTCGAAAGCCTGGTAAACAATGTGTTCACTTCCTTCTATTGCCTCAAGACAGGGGACCGACGAGTCCCTGTAGATTGATTGTTCATATTCTCCATGGACAACTATCTCTTGGTTCTGACCATTTGATGGAGGGTAGAGGGTACGGCTCCCGCAACATGGATCCAGGGCCTTCCTAGTAAAAAGTTATAAGAAGTGTCCATGTCCAGAACTTAGAACGTTATTTCAAAATCCATAGGGCCAATGGTTAGGATTAAATAAATTTCTCCTATAGTATCCCTTTTGATGCCGCCGAAAGCCCGGACACAAACATTATTTGGCCTGATCCTTTCAGTCCCAATTTCCATTCTTTGCAATGTTGACAGAGGGAAAATATCTACCCCGGATCCGCCGTCCAGCATGATCCTTTTTACATAATAACCCTCACACTTGACTGTTAAGTGCAAAGCCTTGTTATGGACATCTCCTTCGGGAGGTAAGTCATTTCGGCTAAAAGAGATTCTGTTGGCTTCAAAGAACCGCTCTACCATTCTTTTCAGTTGTTCAACCATAGTCTCGATCGACACATATGTCTCATTTAACATCTTTAGAAGTACTTTTTGGTGCTCGCTTGAGCTCAACAACAGAGAAAAGAGTGAAACCTGTGCAGGAGCCTTTCTGAGTTCATCAGTCACAACATACTCCGAGGTTTTCATTTTTTGGAAAAATTCCTCGGCTTCTTCAGCAGTAACAGGCCGTTTGAGGGGGAAACGTTGCTGTTTGGCTTTGTTCAACTCTTCTAGGTCATGATACTTCCCAGATGGGTTTGATTCATTCACTTCCCCTCTGACTTACTTCCCTTTTATAGGTGACCAGTGCCTGATTATAGTTCCAGGGGATGGCAGTAGTATCTTTATTGGAATTTGTGGCCTGCGACTGATGATCAAAGGCTCATCCAGTTTTGGTGAGATGATTGACCCTTTCGCCATATACGCCCCCTTTGGTACATATATTCTTGGAAAATTTGATCTTATCTCCAACCTCTTTGGAGGGCTCAACATGAGCTGCCTGTTTCTGGGAGCTCTTGGGACGTAAGGACGGATTCTTTGGTTGGTGGTACCTCTCTCTCTACTTACCTAGACTTTTCTTCATTCTGGGTGGTAGGCTTTGTTTTATTTTCATCCCTGACCAGTTTTGCCACCGTTTTAGATTTCTTTCTATGTCTGCTATTGGCAATGATGGCTTTCAATGCATGATCAAATTCCTTTCCCCCGCAAATCATTCTGATGACGGGCCCGTTGTTGTGGGTTGGCAATGGATTGTTTGTTACATTGAGGATTTCCTCGTCCCTCACTACTTTTTTATGTTCAATTAGGTTTTCAACTGCACTTTTGAGAGTCCAACAATCCTCAGTATCATGCCCTTCCACCCTAGAATGATAGGCACACCTGGTACCTGGCCTGTATGATGGAGATTCTGGATTCTGCCTGTTTGGAGGCATGGGCTGCAAAAGACCCATCTGAACCAATTTTGGAAAGGGGCTAGAGTATGACTCACCAATGGGCGTGAAGTTGGTTCTTCTGGGTGGTTCACGGGGATGGGTATTATATTTGTAGTTGTTCTGGGGAGGACGTGGATTATATGGAGCTTGGTTAGGATGGTTATTTCTGGGAAGTGGAGCCCTGTTCTGATTGTATTGTTAGTGTGGCCGTGTGTATGGCTGAGCATTCATTACTGCGTAGGGATGGGGAGGCATAGCATATGCTACGTCTTGGTGAGGGAAATAATGTTGTGAAGCTCTGGGAGATGGGTATGGATAGTCCCGAGGTCGTCGAGAGCTTCTTAGTCTTGATGCCATCATGGCTCCCTCTTCTTTCTTCTTCCTGCTTGTTAGGCCTCCCGAGCCGCTCTGAATGGCTTGGGAGGTGGATCTCAGGGGTGATTGACTCAAGATACGGCCCGATTTTAAGCCATTTTCTACCATTTCACTAATTTTGATGGCCTCCGCGAACGGTTTGCCCATAGAAGACATCATATTTTGAAAGTAATCGGCCTCTTGGGCCTGCAGGAAAACACTGACCATTTCGGTCTCATCCATAAGAGGTTTTACTTTGGATACCTGTTCACGCCATTTGATGGCGTATTCTCGAATGCTTTCGGAAGCTTTCTTCATGAGAATTTCTGTTTGGAGCTATGTCCACGTTGTATTGAAATTGTCTCACAAAGTCCCGAGCTAGATTATCCCATATGTGCCAACGGGAGATGTCTTGATCGATATACCAATCCGAGGCGATTCCAGCAAGGCTTTCTCCAAAGTATGCCATCAATAAGTCTTCTTTTCCCCCTGCCCCTCTCAATTGATTGCAGTATCATTTCAAATGGGCGATCAGGTCTCCATGCCCATCATACTTTTCAAATTTTGGTGTTTTGAAACCCACGGGCAGATGCACATGAGGAAACATGCATAGATCGGCGTAAGATACGCTCTTTTGGCCACTCAAGCCCTGTATGTTTTTCAATCTTTGCTCAAGACTTCTCATTTTTCGCGTCATCTCCTCTTGTTCGGGATTTCTCAAGATTCTCTCCTGTTCCATAGGAGATTCAGACTGTGGATGTTGTGGATAAGAGTTCGGAGTGACTCGGGTAGTATCCAGTTGGAATTGGGGAGCTTGAAAAGTGAAATTTGATGGCTCAAAGCTCTGTTGTGGCAATGTTGGTTGCGCCATACCGGCAGCTGGCGGCACGGTGAATAAAACAGATGGTATTCCATAAGACGGTGCCTGGGGGAGGACCTCAGAAGGCATTCCCGTGAAGTTTGATATCATAGTAGGGAACCCAAATGGTATGAACGGGTTAGATGCTGAAGTTGGAACATTAGTGGTCCCTCCTGTTCTTGGGATTAATTTAGGGAAACCGGGGATAACACTAGGCGGCTCCCTTCCATTAGACCAAGCATCCCACATTTCTAACATGCGGCATCTCAGCCTCCTATTCTCTTCGGCAACTGCTGATTCTAACTGTGGGATAACCGCTGCGGGGCTATCCTCAGGTTCGACAATAGACAGATGACTTTCAGATGCCATTGCAATGCTTCCTTTGGACCTTGTAAAATAATGGTGTGTCGCCAGAATACCACCGCAAAAACCAAACACCTTAAAAGTAAGAACCTTTTGAGAGTAGACAGCAAACAGGTTAGTTTGAAATATTAACATATAGGGAATCACACGTTGGGATGCAATGCACCTAAGCAGTCAAACATTTTCTAAAATGTTTGCAACGGCTATGTGTTTCATTCCGGCTTTAATTTTTCACTCTTTTCTTTCTTGATTATTTTTTTTAGGGTTATGATCGAATCCTATGTGGATTGCCTACGTATCATGACGCCGCATGAATCAGATCATCACGTAGTTCAAGAAATAGATATAGAGTAACAAAGTGCAATTTTCATTTCATTACTAAAGATAACTCTTTTTGTTTTTCATTACAAGTAATTTAAAGTACTGACAACCATAAAAAGAAACAGTACAGACAACAAACAACTTAACTTTCTAGAAAGCAATAAAATACAGACTCGAAAACTAAATCATCAAAAGTAAAGGAGCGCTTCTGCTTGTCTTCTCGGGGCCTGTGATGCATTGGCTGGTCTCTGTGCAGGCCTATGCGCAATGTCTCCCTGAAGTCAGTCCAAATCACCCATCACCTGGTGGACTAAAGTCATCATAGAGGCAAAAAGAACATGGAGGTAGTCATGCTCTCTCATTCGTGACATTTCTGCACAACGTAGTCAGCTATTTATTTGATCCTGTTCCTGATGAACCCTTTCTCCTGAAGCAGGCGCCCTATTTGTTGTGCTCGGGCTTCCAACACTTGGGCATTTGCATTTTTATTGTCCTGTAGCTGTTGCACTGTTCCTTCCAATTGGCAAATTTGTGCATAACAGTGCTCCCTTTCTGTTTTAAAATCTTTGGTCTGTTGGATCATTTCATTTCCTATGGAAAATAATTTTTCCTTTAAGATTGCAATTTCTTTGCCATATTTTTGCCTCAAATGATGAGCTTGTTCTTCTGCCCCCTTTGCTAACTTGCTTTGGGCATCTAGCAGGTCCTTTTCAGCTTTATTCAAATCAAACACATACTCATGAACCTTCATCCTCAGGTTGCTGATGACTTTTTCATCCCTTTCACTTCTCACCGGTGTTTCGGCAGCTATTTTCAAACTCTGGAGTAGGGCACGGAGCGCCTCGTTCTCTCGGGTTAATTGTCTTTTTTCGCCTTCAACTACCTGTGCTTGTAACCCATTGCCAAATTCAAGGTTCCTCAATTTCTCTTTCAGATCATGGGAACTGAAGAAGAACCTGAAGAGGGTGATGGTGAAGGCCAAGATCTTGAGCCGGTGGCAAATCCGCCTACTTCTCCTGGGGATGCAAATTCTTCTCGCCCTCCAGATTCCGAGGATGTAGTAGCTTAGATTTTTGCTTTCTTTTCACTTTTCTTTCTTTTCCATACTTTTGTACTCGTGCTGCTTGGCACATTTGTTGCATATAGAATTTTTTTTTTCGTTTAAGTATTGCGCAAGTTTTTTCTCTTTGCGTACTATTCGTTTAAATATTGTGCAAGTATTACTTTTTTGAGTCGAGTTATGCAAGGCTTCGGGTGCATTTTTCCCTAATAGCATTTGGATATCGGGCATAAGTTCTTCCGGAATCAACCCTTTACCGTGAGGGTTTCATAAGAGAGGGCCCTCTTATGTTTATGATGGTCTTGAAGAGGATGTCTCATGTTCATTACGGCACTAGTATTTGAAGTATTTGTTTAAGATTCAAATAATAAGATTAATTCATCGATATGACAAGAAACAAGATAAAAATAAAAGGACTTTACTTTATTCCTTCCATTTTAAAAAGTACATAAGCATTCGTTGTGCTAAAACTAAATTGCCATTACTTGTAACTAACTTGTACAACTTGTTTCTACGGGGCTGGACGCGCAGTCCCTGGTCCCGATGATAAAACTTTGTTCCCGAATTTTGTAGTCTCGGTTGATGTAGCAGTCATTATTATCGTATTCTTATATCATTCCCCCCGGTGTTCGAACGCGAAGAATGTGAATTTGAACACTGAAAGTCTTGCTCCTTTGAAGATTCCACTAGTGAATGGTTGGATAATCTTTAGTTTGATAGCAAACTTCACTTCCCCTTAGGAAATTTGCTATAGAGCTAAAGATTATCTAACAATCCTGTGGTGGCTTGCAATTGTGAACAGTTGGTTAATCTTTGGCCTGATAGCAAACTCTACTTCCCGGTAGGAACTTTGCTACCGAGCAAAAGACTATCTAACCACTCCGTAGTGGCTCGTTTCCTGCATGACTTGTCATTTAAAGGTCTTCTTTTTGTTGACGAAGCTTCCTTAGTAGTATGCTTTCCGTTGCTGCCTCGTTAAAAACCTTGCCAGAAAAACCCAATTGGAAAGAAAACTAGACACACATACTTTCAATATAGGCGGTGATCATCAGTAATAGTACCTTTTGAGTTGTGCCACATTCCAGTTGCTCAGCAACTTTACTATATCTTGATTTTTCAATTCGTATGACCCTTTCCCGGCGATAGCTGAAACCTGGTCGGGGCCTTCCATGCCGTATCTAGCTTTCCTGTGTTGAATTTTTGGATATTCTGAGTTTTATTCCTTAAAACTAAGACTCCTACTTTTAAATAACGGAGGTTGGCTCTTCGATTATAATATCTTTTCATTCTTTGTTTTTTGGGTTGCCATCCTTATATGCGCCAAGTTCTTGCTTTCGTCGAGCAGCTACAATTTGACCAACAACGCTTCATTTTTTGTTTCTTCATCCGTCCGAAAGTATCTCATGGTAGGTTCTCCTACTTCCACCGGGATCAAGTTTTATGCTCTGTATACGAGAGAGAAATGAGTCTTCACCGTGCTTGATTTGTCCGTTGTTCGATACGCCCATAATACTCCTGGCAACTCTTCGGACCATTTGCCTTTAGCTACTTCCAATCTCATTTTGAGATTTTGGATAATCACTTGTTTTGTTGACTCTGCTTGATCGTTTTCACTTGGATGATAAGGTAATGATGTGATTCTTTTGATTTTCAGGTCTTCAAGGAATTTTGTGACCTTAGCGCCTATAAGTTGTGGCCCCTTGTCGCAAGCTATGCCTATAAATTTTGGTCTGTTGTCGCAGGCTATCTCTTTTGGTATCCCGAAACTGCAAATCATATTCTCCCACAGGAAATCTACCACTTTGCACTCACCGATTTTCTGGTAAGGACCTGCTTCAACCTACTTAGAAAAATAGCCAGTTAAATCAAAAGAAATCTTACCTTATCGGGGGCCGGCGGCAGCAGACTGACATATCCATTCCCCATTTCATGAATAGCCAAGATGACAAACCCGAGTGTAGTAGCTCTGCCGGTTAATGTACCAATGGTGCATGGCTTTGGCATTTATCACATTTATAGGCATAAGCCTTGGCGTCTTGTTCCATCTGGGGCCAGTAGTATCCTGCCCTAAATAACTTTAACACTAAGGAATCCGTGCCTGAGTGATTTTCGTAGATCCCTTCGTGGACTTTTATCATGACATAGTTAGCTTCGGAAGCTCCCAAACATCGGGCCAACGGGCCTTGGAAATATCTTCTATATAATTGACCTCCCCTGAAGTTGTATCGAGCTTCTTTAGTGCGTAGAGTCCGATATGCCTTGGGATCTTGAAGCAATTTTCCGTGCTCAAGATAGTCAATGATCTCATTTATCCAGTACCAGACCAAATTGGTTACGTTTACTTCATAATAGCCATCTACGTCCAATACCGAATGCATAAGTTGCACGGCTGTACCAAAGTCCGGTCCCTTCATTTTCGTGGGCTATCCTAGATTGGCTAGTGCGTCTGCTTGTGTGTTTTATTCTCTCTGGATGTGGGTAATTGACCATTCCATGAACCGTGCGAGAAGATCCTGTACTTTCACTACATATTGTTGCATGCGTTCCTCTTTGGCTTTGAAGATCCTGTAGACCTGATTTACTTCTAATTGGGAATTGCATTTAATTTGTATGACCTTAGAGTCCAGTCCCCGGGCTAGCTCGAGTCCTGCAATCAAAGTTTCATACTCTGCTTCATTATTAGTTAGAGGAACAATTCTTATGGCCTGCCTCAGGGTTTCCCCCGAAAGCGTGATTAGCACAACGCCGAGACCGGACCCTTTCACGTTGGAAGCTCCATCTATAAACAAGGCCAAACTCCTGATGTCGATTTTGAAACCATCACTGCTTCTTTGGTATCCAAAGGTAACAGTCCCGGACTAAATTCGGCCACGAAGTAGGCCAAAACTAGTGAATTAATCGTAGTCCTAGGTTTATATTATATATCAAATTCACTCATTTTGACTGCCCACTTGGCCAGCCGACCTGAAAGTTCAGGTTTATGAAGGATATTCCACAGGGGAAAGGTTGCTACCACGGCTATCAGATGAAATTGGAAATAAGGCCTAAGCTTTTGAGCAGTGACTACAAGAGCTAAGGCTAATTTTTCAAGATTCGGGTAGCGAGTTTCTACTCCCGTTAACATTTTACTAACATAATAGATAGGAGATTACGTACTTTCGTTCTCACGGACTAAAACGACACTTACCACTACCTCCAAGAGTGCTAAATAACTTAGCAGTTGTTCACCTATAGAAATGAAGGGCTTGATAAATACCTTTTCAAATCCTTCAGAGCCTACTGGCATTCCGGAGTCCATCCGAAGTTCTTCTTCTTTTTGAGGAGTGAAAATAAGTGATGGAATTTTTTCAAAGACCGGGAAATGAATCTCCTTAAAGAGGCCAGTCTTCCTGTCAGCCTTTAAACTGCTTTCACGCTTGATAGCTGGTCATGGATGTCTATGACTTTAACTTTATCAGGGTTGACTTTGATCCCCCTTTGCGACACCAGGAATCCCAAGAACATACCAGAGCTGACTCTGAATGCACACTTCTCGGGGTTAAGCTTCATGTTATGCTTCCTTAGGATGTCAAAGGTTTCTTACAGGTGTTTAAGATGATCACCTGCATTTAAAGATTTAACCAATATATTTCTATGTACACTTTCATGGTTTTCCCTATTTGTTTCTCAAACATTTTGTTTACGAGTTGATGATAAGTGACTCTGGCGTTCTTTATCCCGAAAGACATCACATTATAACAATATGTGCCAAAGTTTGTTATGAACGAAGTTTTTTCCTGGTCCTCCGAGTTTATCTTGATTTGGTTGTACCTAGAGAACAATCAAGGAAACTCATTAACTCATGCATGGGCGTCGCATTAATGTTTGGCAATGGGAATGAGTCTTTGGGGCATGCCTTATTTAGATCCTTATAGTATACGCATATGCGAAATTTATTATTCTTATTTGGAACTATTACTATGTTAGCTAGCCAGTCAGGATACTTTACTTCTCAGATTGAACCGATATGAAGCAAACGAGTTACCTCTTCCTTAACGAATTTGTTTCTGGACTCGGCTATAGGACATTTTTTCTACCTCATCAGAGGGATGTTAGGATTAAGGATTAGTTTGTGCACGCCCACTTCTGGCGTGCTATCTGTCTTATCCGCATGTGACCATGCAAAATAGTTAATGTTAAATTTATGAAATTCTATAAATCCTGACCTGAGCTCGGGGTTTAGTCCTATCACCAAGTACAACTTCCTCTCCAAGAATTTTTCGAACTACGCGACTTGCTCAAGTTCTTTCGCTGTGGATTTTGTTATCTCATTTCTTCTGGTACTTAGAAATATCTTGGTACCTGATAGGATTCCGACGACTCCTTCCCTTAGTTGACTTCGCTCGGTTCGGGAGCAGGCGTCGGTCCCGGTAATTGCTATGCTGCGTGCAGATTCCCTTTGTTACTGGAAACTGAGATTACATTCATCTCCCTTGCCACCGGTTGGTCTCCTTTTATCTGTTTAATTCCCTCAGGAGTTGGGAATTTCAATAATTGATGATATGCTGACGGCAAAGCCTTCATCTCGTGAAACCATGGTCTCCCCAGGATAATATTGTAGCCCATATCACTGTCTACTACTTCAAAAAGGGTCGTCTTCATTACCCCCTCGGAATTTGTGGGCAACAAGATCTCTCCTCGAGTTGCCACACTTGCCAAATTGAACCCGACGAGGAGTTTTGTGGTCGGAATGATACTTATGGTCAGCTTGGCTTGCTCCATCACTCTCTACTGGATAAAATTGGCTGAACTTCCTGGGTCCACCAAAACACGTTAAATTTTAAAATATAAGGCATTAAGAGAGATTACCAAGGCATCATTGTGCAACAACAGTAGCCCATTCACATCTTCTTCTGTGAAAGTAATGTCGTCCTCAGCGACTTTCCGGAGTCTCTTACTGTGGGTTACTGAAAATTTCATATTTTTTTGCCGCAGAAAATGTCACACCATTATTGTCGTTCCCCCCGAAAATCATGTTGATCATCAGATGGAGAGGATCTTCTCCTGCTTTCAAGGGTTCCGTGTTATCGCAATTGCGGCTGTAGTTGTTTTTAGCCCGACCGCTTAAGAATTTTTTAAGATGGCCATTTTCCAGTAATTTTGCCATCTCCTTGCGCAAATGCCGTCAGTCCCTTGTTTGGTGGCCATTGGTCCCATGGTATTCGCACCACAAATTAAGATCCCTCTGAATAGGAGCAGATCTCATTGGTTTCGAGAACCGTGCTTCCTTAATATTCCTCATAGCGTACACCAGTTCCACTATATTGACGTTGAAGTTATATTCGGATAACCTGGGGTATGAGGAATCCTGGGAACCCGATATCTCCCTGTCCTACAATGATATGTTATTCTGGCGGCGATCAGCTCTCTTATCGGTAGCGAATCTATCCGCCAACCGGAAACCTCTGTCGCGTCCTTCGACCCTTTCATAAGGAAAAAACCGACCTCTTGAAAATCCTCGATCTGTGTCAAAATCATCCTTTTATTTCTCCTTATCCATCTCCCGATCCCGATCCTTAGTTGATGACGGGAAACCGAGCTGATCATCCTCAATCCTTATCTTTGACTTGTACCGGTTGTGAACATCCGTCCATGTTGTTTCCTGAAACTCGAGCAGGCTTTCTTTTAATTTTTATGAAGCATCAGAACTTCTTGGATTCAGACCTTTATAAATACTTCAGCTGCCCATTCTTCCGGTACGACCGATAGTGACATCCTTTCTTTCTGGAATCTGGTCACGAACTCCCGCAGCAATTCAGACTCTCTTTGCGCAATCCTGAATATGTCGGCCTTTTGTCCATGTACCTTTATAGCCCCGACATGGTCCTTGATAAAAGAATCTGCGAGAATCCGAAAGAATCTATTGAGTGCTCGGATAAAAGAGAATACCATGACAGGGCCCCCTTCGTGAGGGTCTCCCCGAATTTCTTCAATAAGACTGACTAAATCTTGTGAAGCTAAATCATTCCCCTTCACCGCCATTGTATAGGTGGTGATGTGCTCCTGAGGATCCGAAGTCCCATTCTACTTCAGCACATCTTGCATCTTGAATCACTTCGGGATCAATTCTTGTGTCGCGCTTGATTTGAATGGCAACTGTGTGTATTTATTTGAGTTCGGTCCTTTCATTACTGGTGGTAAACCCGGAATTTGATTCATTGGGGCATATATTTCCCTTATAAACTGCACGAGTTCAGTTTTAAAGGGGTCATTTTCATTGTTATTACCGGATCCGCTACCGTTACCACGGTCCTGTCGAAGCCGACTTTGCCCCTCGGGGTGTTGTTGTCGACACTCTCGTTGTTTGCTTTGAGGGAGCATCGGGAGGAACTGGAACTTGTCCATTCGCGTTGTTGGAAGCACCTGACAACGTCTGTCTCAACTTTGTCATGACCTAATCCTGTCGTGAGAGGTGGCCCATAATAGCCTTTGGTTGCTCCCTCAGGATCCTTACTTTTTCAGGAGTTTCCTCTCGAACATGTCGTGGACATTTCCCGCCATGGACCGGCGTGACCTCATCCCCCTCATTGCGAGTATCACTGATCGAATCTTCGTGCTGATGCTGATTTCCTTGGGCCTCAACATTGTGTGCGATGTTGACATCGCTATCTGCTATTTTCTATGATTTTTGCTAAGAACAAAGAATCCAACATGGTAGTAATAGATTCAAGGATCAACTCAATTACACAAATGTCTAAGCCCCACGGTGGGCGCCAAATTATTTACCCGTAAAACGGTACAGTTGAATTTATACATGATTTTTAGAAAAGTGAATCAATTTGATTCCAAAATGATAAATAAATTAAATAAGAATGTAAGATTTAGCGTTGAAATTGAGCTTTGAACAGTATGTAGCATAAGTTTGTCAGAAAATTTGTGCCCTACAATGGCTGTTGAGCTTACTATTTATAGTTGTCCCTATGGAACAAGGTCCTAGGATCAAGCCGCTCTTTTACAACTTCAGGTGATAATTTTAATCTATACCCATATTTGATTGCCCCTATTTAACCTATACCCATATTTTTAAAATCATTTAACCTATACCCTAATTTTTACAACTTCAGGCGTCGCCTTCCTGATACTTGTGCAAAACTTCAGCTTATTTAGTGCTGAAGTTTTTACAAATTAACTAAACAATTTCGGCATCTTCTGCTGAAGTTTTTGAAAAAGCTTTATGACAAAACTAATTAATCCAGGACAAAACTTCAGCTTATTTAGTGCTGAAGTTTTTACAAATAAACTAAATAACTTCATCATCTTCTGCTGAAGTTTTTGAAGAGCTTTATGACAAAACTAATTAATCCTGGACAAAACTTCAACTTATTTAGTGCCGAAGTTTTTACAAATGAATTAAATAACTTCAGCATCTTCTGCTAAAGTTTTTGAAAAAGCTTTATGACAAAACTAATGAATCCAGGACAAAACTTCAACTTATTTAGTGTTGAACTTTTTAGAAATGAACTAAATAACTTCAACATCTTCTTAAGTTTTTGAAAAAGCTTTATGACGTACAAAACTAATTAATCCAGGACAAAACTTCAGCTTATTTAGTACTGAAGTTTTTACAAATGAACTAAATAACTTCAGCTGAAGTTTTTGAAAAAGCTTTATGACAAAACTAATTAATCCAGGACAAAACTTTAGCTTATTAAGTGTTAAAGTTTTACAAATGAACTAAATGACTTCAGCACTTCTGCTGAAGTTTTTGAAAAAGCCTAGAATGCTGAAGTTTGTCTGATTGGCTTTGCTACTTCAGGCCCGTATGCCTAAAGTTTATGCGAAAAGTGCGTACGCTTGCACTTTTTTCTGCAAAGCGGGTATAAGTTAAAACGTGACCTAAAAGTGGGTATAGATGTAAAAGCCCCATCATTTTATTCAATGTCATATTACGATATTAAGTAGACTTATTTCTAGTGTGATTTTATGTCAAAATAGCTAATACTGTAGTTGAGATGGTAAATTGTGCAACGGGGTATACGGATTTACATTAATCCAGATCTCAACCACCTAGATTATTTTGGTCAACCAAATATCTAATCAGTATATTTTTTAAAATATAACTAGTAAATAATTGTTTAGTGACTAAGATATTGTCACATTCTAATGTTAATGTCGGATCCTTAATTTCAACGGCGCGAGTGTGACTGTTGGTTTTAACTTGAGCTTTATATTTCTGTTCAATTTTTGTTTCACGGATGTCCCGAAGAGACTATTCATTTTATTTAGAAGAATTTTCCAAAAGTACTGCAGTTTAAAATTTATTTTCTCCGATTCATAATAAGTGATCAATTTTTTTTTTTTATTTTGGTCCAAAATAAGTGTTCATTTATATAATCAAGAAAAAATTTAATTTACTTTTTTAAATTACTCTTATGTACGTATCCCTAAAAAGTCTTTTACCTCACATTAGCTATGCTGCAACATTTAATTAAGGGTAGTTTAGTCGCACTAACTATTTTTGTCCATAATTTAATATTTTTTTAATGGGTGTACCCAAAGCAAATTAGTCACTTATTGTGAATCGGAGAGAGTAATTATTATATGTAACAATAAATTGCTTAATTACCATTCGATCTATTATTTAATTATTATATGCATGCATCACTTATATTTATTCGCTCTTAATGGTTGTATCAATGCATACAAATGCACCGAAAGACAATGGTACATACAGTTACCGTATCACTGTATGTGACTCCATACACTGTATACACTATATTTATTGTTAGAATTTTGATATAAAATAAGAAGAGTAGCTACGAATTGTAAAATTTGAAAGTGTATTTACGTATGGTAAATATAATATATAAGTTAATCATACCATTTATTTTTTCATTTTATTTATTTATTTAATTTTTCGAAATATAGTCCACTAGAATGATGGGAAAACCAATCATGGGCTATATTTAGTTGGTTGTTGATCCTTCACTCAAAAATCAAACCAAAACAAATAAACAATCCCAAGATTGATTACTCATCAATCTCCATATCCGAATCCCATTGACCCTTACATTTTTCACTTGATTTTGGGGCATTAAACTCAAAGTACACAATTTTTCAGGCATGGTCATTGATATGTACAAAGGGTGTATGGAATAAGAATTAAAATTGAAATGGAATAACAAAAGATTTGCTAAACAAGTTTTTATCATCTTCGTTTAGGAGCTCTTAGTATTGAAGTGGTTTTACAGCATAATTTCTTAGTGGCGGATTTAGGTTGCGAGGTATGATAAATAATACTTTCTCCGGTCTATCATAAGTGGTTATTTTATCTTTTTTGATCCAAAACAAGTGTTCATTTACGTAATCAAGAAGAAATTAATTTTATTTTTCAAAATTTGCTGTTAGTTACATATTCCAATGTGCCAAAAAAATAATTAATTAAGGTTAATTTAATAAATATATCCTTTTTTTCCTCTAAGAGTTCGTATTTGCTTAATAGGTGTGTCAAAAGTAAAATGGTCACTTATTGTGGACCGGAGGGAGTGCTTAAAAATCTAAATAATTAATCATGAACACGCACTATGATCATATTTGACCACTATAAATTTACATTAAAATCAGTAAAACAACCATAACATATAAATCCTGAATTTGCCACTAATTCTTTTATGGTTCTAAAATGCAGCATTTGACTTTCGACCAAGAATAATGCAATTTGAGCTTACATGTTAGGCAAAACAAAGAATATAGATGCACTGGTTGAAAAGTCGGAATAGATATTGTTTCTAATAAATTTTTCTTTGATTTTTGCTTTATTTTAACTTATAAGCTTGATTTTTATTAGGCTTGACTTTTTCAACTTTTTGTTCACACTATTAAGTGGGCGTTTGAACATAAGAATTGTAAAATTTAAAAAAAAAGCTGAAAATAATATTTGAAAATTAGAGTTGTATTTGGACATGGATATCATTTTGGGTTATTTTTGAAGTTTTGTGAGTGAAAATTTTGAAAAAAAACTTTTGGGAGTGTTTCAAAAATTTCAAAAAATTCCAAAATGCATCTTTAAAGTGAAAACTAGAAATTTTGTGACCAAATACTAATTTCGAAAAAAATGAAAATATTTCGAAAGAAAAAGTGATTTTTTTTTTATGTCCAAACGGGCTCTAGATTTCTCTATTGGTGTAAGTAACAGATAGAGAAACATATAACTTTTTTTTTTAAACAAAAATTCCACTTTATAAAAGAAAAAATGGCAAAAGGTTGGACGGCTAACCTTTGTCCTAGTAGTATAATTCTCTTTCTTTTCTTTCTTCATTTTACTTTATATTTTTCATTTGAATCCAATTCCTTAACAATTTTCATTTTAGTCAAAATTATACGGCTCGAAAGAGAATCTTTCAAATGGAATGCATCAAAGGTTGGCGCGTGGGCTGCTTTTAATAATTCGATTAGATCCCACATTTAAAAATTAGAAACTGTACTATAATTTCTTCAATAATTCTATAATATTTTTAATTAAGCAGAAGAAAAGGGATATTAAGCACCGAGGCCATTGACAAGTTTTTAAATTAAAGATATATGTGATTAGATCAAGAAAAGTACAGTAATGCTGAAAGTTGGTCGCCCATTAGATCTAAACAATGATATTTAACAATCTAAGCAGATATTAAATCATGGTCTCTTCATATTGACGAACCATCGTTAGATATATCATGGGAAATATATATCCGAAATTTCGTTAATTAAAGGGGTCATGATTTGATCACTTTGCCCTTTATCTCTCCTAAAAATTTTAGGAAGGTGTTCAGACAATTATTATACAAAGATAAGTTGGGAATACAAGAATTAATGCTTTCTAGATTTTTTAAAATGCTACTTATTTTGAACTATTTTTAGGAGACTAAATTTAAATGGATGTGAGGGAGCAGGGGTGTTCATAGAAACCCGAAAAACCGACCAAAAAATCGATAGTTTTTAGGTTTGATTTTGGTTTTGAAATTTAAAAATCGATCAAATTTGGTTTGGTTTTAATAAAAAAATAACCGAAAAAACCCGAACCAAACCGACTATAGAAGTAGCTATTTAAATTTATTATTACACCTATATATATATACATTTTAAAATAAAGTTTCTAAATACAATAATCTAATTATTTGCCTTTACATTATAGTTTGATTGGTAGTTTGCTTTTACTAAGTACAAGAATTATTTCATGTTAAAAATAATCGATTTTTAATTGAGTACTTAAATTGTTCATCACTATTTTATTCAATTATTATCAATATATCATGGTAAATGATACATTTCTTAAAGAGCAATTGGTTTGATAGTGTTACGTTGAAAATGTAGTCGCCGGAATATGTGTTTGGTAGTGTATGTCTCATATTTATGAAAAAACGATAAATAACCGAAAAAATCGAAAAACCGATAAAAACTGATGAAAATCGAATCGCTCCTACTTAATTGGTTTGGTTTGGTTCCGACATTTTAAAAACCGACTTACTTGGTTTGATTTTTTTAAGGAAAAATCGATCCAAACCGAATTATGAACACCCCAATGAGGGAGTATATATTTATCTCGTTTAGTAACATAAAAAGATAACTAAGTTAACACACGTCAAACTAATTCATGATAATTCAGACGTTCTTCAACAATACCAATAATATGTGAGAATTTATCATAAAACTGGCTAGTTTTACGCTCATTGTCGGTCTATCGTAATCTGTCTTTTTTATTAGGATTTGAGATCGCCAATATGAGCAAGCTCACACCGACATAAGAAGTTAATTTAGAACACGCTCCATCACTACGTACAACTTCAACCCAGTACTTATAAATCTACCACTAGAACCCTTCACAATCCAATCACCCATACCAAGCTGGAACAACCACCCCATAAGCCCACTCCCAAACATACCACCCGAAATTCCTCGAATTCAAATGACCAACCTGAAATGTTTCAAGCATACAAAACGTTACTCTACAACCAAATTGCCCGATAAGAAGACCTCCTAGCACTGGGAAACATGTTGGTGCACTCCTCGAACAACCTACAATCTCAGAACTCCAACTCGCTATCATATCTACTAAGCAACTTTGCCAACTTGTCGCTTAATCAAGTCCTTCAAACACTTCATACACTAGTCACACTAGCTCAACTGGAGAACTTCTCCATGGATCAGTTAGTGCCGGATACGAAAACAACAACTCAATCATTCCATTCAACAACTGCAAATTCCCCTCCCCCACATGTCCCGGAACTAGAGGAAAACCAACCAAACACTCAAGATCAATTGATGGAGCCTATCCTTCTGACGAAGGAATGTTTAATTCTGACCTTCCTAGAAAATGCAGAAGAAAAAATCTTAACTCAAACACCTCCAAACATTCGGAAAGTGTCGCTCAACATCAGGTCCTGTGCATGGTCGCCAATGCAACAAAATGTCCTGAACCTGTGTCCAGCAGCTGCAACAAACCTAGATCTCACTTTGGGTCAAGGAATGAACTATACAACTAACTCCCCAATGAAGATTCTCCTATGAAACTGTAGGGGTGGTAACAATCCCACCTTCAGGCGTAATTTGGACGCCATTTTACATGCAAACACACCATCTGTCCTAGCTCTTACTGAAACAAGAATGACTGACCATGATACATTACTACAGCAACTGCCTTTCACAGATTTACTGCAGGTACCAGCTTCAGGGTTCTCCGGAGGAATAGCATTGTTGTGGTACAACCATGAAGTCACCATAGAACCAATGGTACTCACTGAACAAGAAATTCATGCCACTGTGAAAGTAAGTACATCATCACCTGCGTGGATTATTTCCATCATATATGCAAAGAACAATGTTAGATATAAAAATATTCTGTTCAAAAACCTCAAAGAAATGGCTAACATTATCAATCTCCCATGGTTAGTTTGTGGAGATTTTAATGAAGTAAGAAATGCTTCTGAAAAGTTAGGAGGCAATCCCATAAAAACCACGAGAGTATATGCTTTTGTTGATTGCATTAATACTATGAACATGGTAGATCTAGGGTTTACTGGACCTCATTTCACCTGGACTAACAAACCTAACTGCCTAAATAATAATTCCCTTATATTAGAAAGACTAGATAGATTTATGAGTAACCCGACTTGACTTAAACTATACCAAGATTCAAATGTTACTCACCTCCCTCGCACTTACTCAGACCACTGCCCCTTGCTCCTTAATCTCACACGTCAGTCACACAAACCTGCTAGTACCTTCAAGTTCGAAACTCTGTGGCTATGACATCCTGATTTAAAAAATTTGGTTTCAAGTTGTTGGCATTCTAACATTGACTATACCTGTGCTATGGTCAGCTTTAAAAATAATGCCCAACTTTGGAACTCTACGTGTTTTGGAAATATTTTTGCTAAAAAAAAAACTTAGTTGCTAGAATTGAAGGACTTCAAAAAATGAATCAAAACAATAAACACATGTTTCACCACAACCTTGAAACTAATCTTATTTCATATTACAACAATATTCTTTGGAAATTAAAATCTAAAGTTCAATGGCTAAACGAAGGTGATACAAATACAAAATTTTTCCACACAACTACAATCTATAGAAGACAAGAAAACAGGATCCTTGGCTTAATTGATAATGTTGGTAATTGAACCTTAGACAAAGAAATCATTCACACCACTATCCTTAATCTCTTCAAGAAAGTATACACTACTGAACTATCATGCAGTGATAAAAAATTCATACCCAGAGACCTTCACTCACTCACACCTGAAGATCAGCTTCTGCTTACCAAACCCCTATCTACTTTAGAAATAAAACAAGCCATTACCTCCTTCAAACCACTAAAGGCACTAGGACCGGATGGCCTTCACCCTATTTTTTCCAAACAATTTTGGGACGAAACAAAAAGTGCAGTCACCAAAACTTGCATGGACGCCTTCTCATCCAATCACATTCCACCAGAAATCAATAATACCTACATAGTTTTAATACCTAAAGTTAAAAACCTTGAAATGATCACCAAATATAGACCCATAAGCCTTTGTAATGCAATTTACAAAACTATTACAAAAATAATTATCCACTGTATCAGACTTCTTCTTCGCAAAATTAATAGCCCTAACCAATGTAGCTTCATTCCTGGGCGCAGGGCTACTGATAACAGCATAATTGTCCAAGAAGCAATTCACTCTTTCAATAAAAATACTAGTAAAAAGGACATATGATGCTAAAAATTGATCTAGAAAAGTCAATGGTCCTTTATTAGATTTTCCCTGGCTAGCTTAAACCTTCCCCCAAAGCTAATTTTCATTATGTCTTGCGTCTCAACTTCATCCATATCAATACTGGTCAACGACAAACCCTCTACCTCTTTCAACCCAACTCGTGGCATTAGGCAAGGCGATCCCCTATCACCCTACCTATTTATCATTTGCATGGAATCCCTAAGCCGCTTAATCAATAAGACATCAACCGTAACCTTTGGAACCCTATCAAAATATGTAGGGTCTCAACAAAATTATCCCATCTTCTCTTTGCAGTCCTATTTGCCAAAGTCGATACCAAAATACTTCTACCATCATAAACATTTTCAATAATTTATCCTACGCCTCTGGACAAAAAATTAACTTTGCAAAATCTAAAGTCTACTTCTCAAAAAATGTGTCCCTCACCACCCAACAACTTATTGCAAACTACCTCAACATCACCCCGACCACAAAATTTGGGAACTACCTAGGGTTACCATTACTAACCACCATCCAAAAGGTGTCGACTATCAATACATTATTGATTGCATGAATAACTGACTTCAAGGTTGGAAAGCAAACATGTTATCCATTGCCGGACGTACTACTCTCATCACAACTTCTCGGGCAACAATCCCTACCTATGCAATGCCAATTAACACGATCCCTAAAAAATGTATTGAAAAAATCGATCGCATCCAACGCAATTTGCTCTGGGGATCCACTTATACCAAAAAAGAATCCATCTAACGAACTAGGAGATTGCTACACAACCCAAGAGTTGGGGTGGATTAGATATCCCCGATACTACTGCAAAAAATTCATCCCTCCTTTCTAGCCTAACTTGGCGTTTTATTTCAAACCCAGAACATCTCTAGGTCAAAATATTAAAAGAAACACACAGAACACGCCAACCTCTAAATGATTTAAAAAATGAAATCGTTTGACTCTTACATCTGGAAAAACATTACCAAAAATATGCAATTCTTTAAACAAGGAATAGCTTGGAATATTGGAACAGGCTCTAACATCAGGATTTGGGAGGATAATTGGATAGGCTCAAACGACTCTCTACGATCAATCATACAGGGGCCTCTCACACAAATTGACTCAATAAAAATAGTTAACAATATAATGCTATCTAACAATGAATGATACCTCTCCCAATTATCCGTGCAAATCCCTACAAATATTTTACAACTTATTAATAATACTTACATTAAAGAATTAGACCCAAAAAATGATTCTTTTTTCTGGAAAGATATCACATCAGGATTCTTCACTACCAAATCAGCTTACATAAACTACCTACATCACTCCAAACTTATTCCAACACCCCTCGCGCTATCAACCCGATGGGTATGGAAAATTGATGCTTTAAACAAAGTAAAGTTTTTCATGTGGCTTCTTATAAACAACAAATTACCAATCGCTGTTAATTTATTCCACCGTAATATTATTTCTACAAATAATTGTGCTTCCTGCCCAAAAAATTCTGAAACAATAATTCACTTATTCATAACTTGCCCAAAAGCAAGATCCTTATGGGAGAAATTCAACTTACATATCCCCCTTAATCAAATGAAATCTACAATCTTAGTCTTCTGCACGAGAACTACAAAGTGTATTGTTAGTAATAACCAAACATTACTTTTAAGCATCTTAACCCCTATCATTCTTTGGTCCATATGAAAAAATAGGAATCAAACCCTCCTCCGAAACTCCGCTAAGCCACTAACCCACACTAACATAACTTTCCAAACTTTAGAATACTTACACCTAGTGCATAAACACCAAAACAAGCCTCTCCACATAACCAAAACAATAATTGGTCACCAACTCCAAACGGTTATTTTAAGCTTAACATAAATGGTGATTTTGATGCAAAAACAAAGAAAGGAGGGGGGGGGGGGGTGGATTCATCTGAAACCATAATGGGGAGTGGATTATTGGATATGCATCTCAAAACTACTCTCACTCTGCAGTTCACATGGAAATCATGGCCTTGCACAATGGGCTAAAGCTGGCAATGAATAATACATTAACTCCATTTATTATGAAAACGGACTCACATGTATTAATCCAAATACTGTCATCAAATAATCTAGCTTTCTCACACATATTACTGGATTGCAGGCACCTACTGGAGCAGCTGGTCAGGCCACAGGTGTGCCAAATTTTTGGAGAAGCAAATGTTGCTGCTGACAAGCTGGCCTGCTATGGGAAACATAGAGATCCAGAAACGCGAAGAAATATCATGTTCTTCGTATCCCCCCTCCCCTTTATTTTAATTGTACTCCAAGAACACATATTTGGAATTGGGACTAAACGCCCTGTTCCTACCATGTAATAGGTCTGTTGTTTTTCAATAAAATTTTTTACTTTCATTAGAGAAAAAAAAAAAAAAAAAAAAAAAAAAAAAAAAAAAAAGAAATCCAAACGGATATTTAAAAAAAAATACTACTCAAGGTATTTTAACCTAGACGGTACTTCTGATTTCTGAATATCATGTGAATATTAACATACTTCTTAAAATGTACAAAAATCATAAGTTTTTGATTTAAAAATTAGAGATTTTCTGATTTTATCATTCATTGTTCATTCATTGTTCATTTCTGTATAAATGATATTTGTTTACCCTTAAAAATGAGTAGCAATTGAATTTTTACGCATTTTAAAGGATATGTGATTTAATTTAACATGAATGATCTAAGAACAACAAATAATTGAATTAAAGAGAAACAAAACGATCAAACAAAATGTGATAGAACAATTAAGCCTGGCTTTAAGCTGGACGTTAAAACTGATTCCGGTCGATCCCTCGAGAAGGGCTTGGTTGTAACTTAAAGAAAAGAGTAATTGAAGAACACTTCGAACAATATCTAGAAGACAAAAATAAACTTTATTGCTTTGATGTGTGTGTCAACAACGGTTGACAAATGAAAAAGTTCTCCTATTTAGATAGTAGGGGAGTTTCAATCCTAGTACAAATCTAAATAAGGTAAAATCCTTATCTTCTAGTAAATTATGATCCGCATTTGATATCGAGCGAGATTCGTGTCGTAATATCTGGTTGATGGTGGATATTTCAGTCCTTCGTTCGTTCTCTCTATTCGTCTTCCCATTGGTCTCAATTCTTTGTTTTGCTCGAGCTCTGTTCCTATCATATTTGGCCATGTCCGAATCTTGGTGCGTCATTTGTCCCCCGGGTCTCTGATCAGGGGAGACCTTGGCTTTACCAGAGACTGCATCAAACCACATCGTCTTGTCGTTTCTTCACCAAAAAATCGGGGATAACTTTATCCCTGATTTTACTCGTACACAGATAGTCCCCTCACTTTTCGAAAAGTAGATTTATAGAAACGACGAGAAGTGATTAATTGACCCCAGTTCCTTCCTCCGTACGCCACAAGCGAGTTACAAGTCACCAAAACATCCCATCAGTCACACCGTTCCGACTTCGGACACTTGTCAGCCGTCTGTTGACCATCCTCGGCAGGCACCGAATGCAAAACATCGCGCATTCATTATTTCTTCCCTATAAAATCTCTGATTTCTTCATCTTCTTTCACTTTCTTACTTTACGATTTCGAATCTTCTTGAGTTATCGTCAGATTTTCTATTTGTTCATCAATCTTACAAATCTTCATAAATTATTCACCATATCTTCATATCTTCATCTCTCGTCTTCAAAATTTCATACTTTACCTTTAAATCTTCAAACTAGATCATCAAATCTTTATATCAATCTTCAAACCTTCACATCAACCTTCACCTTCATATTCCCATATCAAGATGGAAAAAACGTCAAAATCGGTGCCTCAAAACACTGCTCCTTCAACAT
This sequence comes from Nicotiana knightiana, assembly GCA_005239525.1. Classification (NCBI taxonomy): domain Eukaryota; kingdom Viridiplantae; phylum Streptophyta; class Magnoliopsida; order Solanales; family Solanaceae; genus Nicotiana; species Nicotiana knightiana. The sequence goes on from ML425472.1 coordinate 29,487, forward strand.
CTACCCCGTCCGCAAACACCGAGACAACCCTTCCGGTAGCAGCCTCAGAACCTCCTCTTATAGAATTATCCCTCGGGGTTGTTCCATAGACAACGATTTTTAAGGTTAAAAAATCCTCCAAACAAGGAGATCAAGGTGACGAGACGTAGAGGTATGTATTATCAATTATCGAGAAGACGCTCCAAGTGGTCCGGGAGGACTGTAAATGGGAAGGCAAAAACGTGGTCATCCCCAGTCCCAATGAGTACATAACGACACATGTGGAAGGATACTTAAGAATTATATGTATCCCTCACGCTCGGTCTGATGGACACCGTTGTCCTTGATTTCTGTAAGAGGTTCCAGATCTACATCAGGAAAATCCACCCATCCTTTGGGAGGATCATGACTCTTCTTCGCCACTTTCCAACAACATGGAGGAGCCCGGTTCATGATCGATCATCTGCTCCGTGTTTACATCCATAAAATTTTTGAGGGGGTTTAATCAAGCTTGCCCGATGGGAAAAGAAGGCTCCCTTCTCCTGCATCGACGAGGATAAGGACCGAGGTTGGCAAAGGAGGTTTGTTCGAATAAAGACTGAAGACCTCATTCCCACCGAGTTCCTGCCGTTCCTCGAGTAGTAGAACTCAAAATGTAAGTTTATTTCCTTTTAATTCACTCCTTTGAATTGATCCCAATATGTAGATGTCGCCCGAGTATCCAATGCAATCCTCGTTTTAGGGAGTAGGTCGAGGAAATTTTCAAACAACTCACATATTCAGAGTGTGAGTGGCACAAGCTTTCCAAAGGAAAATGGGAGGCTCGTTCCCATGGTGAGTGTCACTCTTCTCCTGGTTGAATTTTCCTCTAAGTCATTTTCATTTCATCGTCATTCTGACTAGGTCATTTCTTTTCACAGGTTTTCCCAAGACCACCAGGCTTCGGGCAATTATCGAGGCCGTAGCCTCATCCCCGTCTGAAAAGCCCTCTGCTTTGGTACAACCTACTGCCGAAGTTTCTACGAAGAATAAGGAGAAAACAAGAAAGAAGAAAAGGCCCTTGACTCCTCGAACGCTCCCGCCAAGGCCAAGAAGAAGAGGATCGTAGTTAGGGTCAGAAAGAGTACCATGATAAGTAACCGTGCCTGGGTCCCTGACCCTGAATTTCTCTATTGCCCTAGGGATTACCCAAAGGATAATGATATGGAGTTCGTCATCCACGAGCCGATCAACGTTGCACAAGAGCTAGCAGCCCCAAAGGGGGGTGATCGTAAGGCTGAATCCTCCTCAGCGCAGTAACTCGAGGAGGAACATATGGCCACTGCTCCTCAAGAAGCTACTCCGATTCCGTAAGAGACCGCCGATGTCATTGATGTCCCGGAGTCACCGTCTCACATGAAGCCTCTTTTAGATGAAGCTCGGGTCGTTATAGAAAAACCAACCGAGGTATCACGGGTCGTGGACGGGGCTCTCAATTTATTTTTCAAAGGCGTAGATGTCGGTGTGATAGAAGGATGCTCCGGTTTTGGCCATCTAGCGATCCCGAAAAAGGATGCTCTACCGGGATCAGGAGGGCCGAGTTCGATCCCAAAGCTCGAGAAACAGTTTCCCGCCCCGAGTGTGGACCCTGAAATGGAAGAAGGCGTTCATGTTCACAGTATCAACGGATACTAGGATGGTATCCAGGCCGGTCGGTGTGGCCAGTTACCTCCATTCCTTGGTAACCAAAGAGGACCAAGTGAAGAAGAACGAGGTAGACGGGCCAAGCCTCTAAAACAAGTCACATCAGGCACTGAACAGGGTATACTTTCTTCCCCTCATATCTTTAAAGTGTTTATTTTGCCTTATCAAATTTTAATTATTTTTCTTCTTTTGTGCCTCAGGCCTCGGTGCTTCATCATGACAGCTTCCACTGGTACCGAATGGAGGTGAGTCACATCGAGTTCGAGCTCAAGGAGAAGGTCCGACAAAAAGGACATATATAAAGCTCTTTGCGAGCAAAAAGATAAAGTCCTCGAGGGACCACTCTGTCCTCCAAGTCGAGCTAGAAAATGATTAAAAAGAGGCCTCGAAGGTGAAACAGGAACACTATGTCGAAAATGTAAGAGTGTTTGAGATCAATAATGAGAAGTTAAACGCGGATGTTAACGCTGCAACCTTGCAAGTTCAAGAGAAAATAACCCTGATCGACCAGCAAAGGTGCGAAATGGACGAGGAAAAAGCGTCAGATGAGGAGTTGAGGTGAAAAATGGATCTCCTGGCCTCGGAGATGCCACCAAAGAGGATTTGGCATCAACCAAAGTACAACTCCGGGTGATGAGAAGGAAAGACGACAAATGGTTTTGGCTAAATGAGGAGCTCTGGGCACAACTCGACTCGGACGTTACAAAAAGGGATGCTCTCATCCAAGGATACATCGCACTAAAGTCCAAATTGGAGGCGGCTTCGAACGAGGCCTCCAAAGTTCAGGACATGTTGGCCCAGTATAAGAACGATGTGGAGGTAACCGAGGCTCGTGTAATAATGAAGGCCGAATATGTAAAAGTGGCTGTCTCGGAGAGAGACTCTTGAGAAGATCTATTCCCGGTGGATTGACCTAGCACCCGAGATCGAAGAGGCTCGAAGTTGAGGCTAGAGCGAGCTATCAGCCCGATGGTTTAGGCAGCGAGCCGTGTTCCGATGAAGACTAGGCAGGACATGTGTTAGTTTATTTTGTTTTCTTTCTTGTAGCTACATATTTTGTATTTTGTGCCTGTTTCATAGTGCCTATGTAAATACCTTTTGGTGTGTGTGTGTGTGTGTATGAAAATTTTCTTTTCGTCTACACATTGTGTCCTTTACTTTTCTATACTTGCGTATGTTTAAGACTTATAACTTGTGTTTTGGGCTTCATAATATGTCAGCGATGCCTTAGCTTAGATTTTGATATCACTTAAATTGTTTGTTCCCCAAGAGCCCGGATGAGGCCTGTATTAAGTAATAACTCCAACTTGTGTTTTGATCGTTTTAATCGGACACAATTATTCTTTGCCGAAGGTGGCTCTTTTCATGGCCATAATGCGAGACCGACTAACTTGACCGGGTCTGAAGTAATCTTTTTGTGGATTAAAAATATGTAAGCACCTACTTTTTATGTACGGACTCAGACATCTCTGAGCCGTTTATAGTTTGTGATCGAATCTCTAAAGGCTTAGTCCATTAAGTTGGTCATATCCTTTCGTGTTTGGGTCCTGCCTAGTAGGCTCGGTGCCTTCGGGATTTAGTAGCCCCAATTTCCCAATATTATTATAGGGTAGCATTCCCCTGTCTGGGGTAGCCCGTAGGCTTAGGGTTTTAGAACCCAATATTCGTTCTAAGTAATTTAATGAAAATATTTCTTGTGCAAATGTGAATCGATGAACATAGAACGTAAATTTCTTTTATTACTTTGAGTGTCGTGTAAATAGTCAAAGGTACAAAAAAAATTTTCATGGCGAGAAAGAGCTATGTGGGCACGGTTCATGTGACTGTTTGACTCTTACAATGAAACTCAGGCCCCCAATATTCGAGACTGAATTTTGAGGGCTCCAATACTACTAATCTGATACGGACGATTCGCAATCCGTGGTCTTAGACCGACCCTCCGAACAAGGGTAGCACGCTTACTGTTGCCTCGTTAAAAACCTTCCCATAAAACTCACTTCGAGGAAATAATTGGTCCAAGGGAAAAAGAGGGCAACACATGCTTTCAGACCTAATCCTTATATTTGACTGCGACTGAGTACATGCACGGGTTAGTTCAAAGTGTAATAAACCACAAAGAGGATGTCTTCATACCATAGAACTCGTATCGCTTTAAGTGTGCCACATTCCAGTTATTGGGTAGTCATATACCGTTTCCGGACTCGAGCTGGTATGAGCCTTTTCTGGTTATACTGGTGACTTTGTACAGTCTTTCCCAGTTTGGGCCTAGTTTCCCATCATTCGAGTTCTTGGTATGCAGTGTAACTTTCCTCAATACTAAGTCCCCGACTTGGAAGTATTGAAGGTTTTCCCATTGGTTGTAGTATCTCCCCATTCATTCCTTTTGAGCCGCTAACTGGACTATAGCTGCTTCTCGACTTTTGTCTGCCAAATTTAAGCTTGTGGCCATGGCCTCGTTGTTTGATAACTCTGTAGCATATTGGAACCTTAGGATCGGCTCCCCTACCTCTACCAATATCAAAGCTTCTGCGTTGTAGACTAGAGAGAATGGTGTTTCATCAATACTCGACTTCGAAGTTGTTTGATATGCCCATGGGACATTGGGCAAAATTTCTTTCCATTTTCATTTTGAGTCGGTCAACCTCTTCTTCAAGTTTTTCTGTATAGTCTTATTTTTTGACTCCGCATGTCTGTTCACACTTGGGTGGTAAAGTGTTGATAAAAGATTTTTGATTTTGTGGTCTTCGAAGAAATTATGAATCTTGCCGCGGATGAACTGCCTCCCTTTGTCACTTGTGATCTCGGCTGATACCCTAAATCGGCATATTATATGATCCCCGATGAAGATGTACTGGGCTTTGCCAGGTGCCCATGGCAAGGGACCGACAATTTCCATTCCCTATTTCATGAACGGGTAGGGGAAAGAATCGGGTGGAGCATCTCCCCCGGTCAGTAGATCATCAGGGCGTGCCTTTGACATTCGTTACACTTTTGAACAAAGGCTTTCACATCCTTTTCCATCTCGTTCCAGTAATAACCGGCCCTGATCAATTTTTGAACCAAGGATTATGCTTCCGAATAGTTTTTACAAGTACCTTCGTGGACTTCCCTTGTCACATAGCCCGTCTCCTTGAGACCCAAGCACCTTGCTAACAGTCTGAAGAATGATCTTCCATATAATTTTCCTCTAACCAAGCTAAACCTGGCAGCCTTAGCTCGTAGGTGTATTGGTAAAAAAGGGCTTCACACATGTAATGAATCTTGATGACTCAGCAGTCTACGTGGATCAATGAAGACACGACAGCTGGACGGGACTCTATGAAGAGGTATGAGGAAAATAGGCACGACAAATCACACCCACTGGTTAATTATCTACGTAAGTCTCAACCTAATTGAGAAGATGAGGAGACACAGTCAAAATGTATCTGGGCGGAACAAGGGGCGGATTCAGAGATCTTCAATTAGTGATCCACACGTTACACAACATTCACGCAATAGTTACGGTTACTCATTGTAACGTTACATTAATGTCATAATTAGTCATTAATGCTCAATCACTGAAAAAGGCAGACGTTATATTAGGAAATTCCCTATATAAGGGAGTAAAATATAACCTGTAAGGGGACATCCGAACTACTATTGCAATATACTTACTTTTTGTGCATCTTACTGCTTTCCATTTACAATTTGCCAACAATTATACTCTTATTCTTTGGTTATCAGAAACCTGTGTTCTTCTTAAAATTGCTTTGGGCAAAGAATCTAATTCTTTGGTTAAACAAATTGGTTCCGTTACCGGGAATCGAATAATCTTTGTTTGCTTTTCAAGCGAAATCCTCTGAACTATGTCGAACTCCAACGACAACAACCAGCAACGGAATGGAACCCCAGTTCCATCGCCTTCAGGAACCCCACGTGGTTCAAGAGAATAATCCTCAGAAAGATCCAATAACAACAATGATAATAATGATCAAACGGTGGAACAAATGATTGCAGAGTATGTGAGCCAAGCTTTGCAAGAATTTGCGAGGGGATTACCGACAACGTTACTTGCACCACCGACACCACCCCTTAATAATACCATCACCATGGAAAATCCTCAATCTGGGTTGGCAAACTCAGGAAGGGGAGATACTCCTAATGAATCTCTCGAAGCGAGACCAGGTATATCTAATAATTCTGAAGTACATACTTTATTACTAACTTTGCAGAAACAGGTGAAGGAGCAAAACGATTGAATCGAACAAATTCCTGGAGTACCACTTGTTATCAAAGACATTGGCGTTGATAGATATTCTCAACAACCTTGGAAACCAAGCACAACACCCGTACCCATTCCAAATAATTTTAAAATGCCCGACGTACCTAAATATGGCGGGACAACCGACCTACGCGACCATGTAACTGCTTTTACCACCGGAGTGAAGGGCAACGACTTAATAAAACAAGAAATTGAGTCGGTCCTGGTTAAAAAATTTGGAGAAACACTTACCAAAGGGGCGCTAACATGGTATTCTATTTTCCCTGAAAACTCTATTGATTCTTTTGCTGAGCTTGCAGATTCTTTCATAAAGGCACACTCCGGTGCGCAAAAAGTCGAGAAAAGGATGGAGGACATCTTTAAAATAAAACAAGGAGATACAGAACTACTTTGTGAATTTGTAGACAGGTTTCAACGAGAAAGAATACAACTACCAAGGCTGCCTGATAATTGGGCAGCCATGGCATTCGCAAGTAATCTAAATGACAAAAGCTCAGAAGCCACGAGAAGACACAAGGAAAGCTTGAGAGAATTCCCAGCTACAACGTGGAATGATGTTTATAACAGGTATAGTACTAAACTTTGAATAGAAGAAGATACCATTGCTCTTCCGAAAGAGGAAGATTATACCAGATCCATGCGTTCAGAATCAGACAGAGATCAGGTAAAAACAGGTACGATCCTTACATGGGACCATCGGGATATGTGAAACTCGTCCCAGGTTCGAAAACACCAGGTCTGATTATGGACCACCAAGCAGAGATGTGGGCTTGTCTTCATCTAGATCCAGAAGGGATCAAGGTCAGCGACCTAGAGGTAATGCGCAAATTGGGGATCATACCTTTAATGTAAGTACCTCTGAACTAATTTCAGTGTTAAGAAATTTGGGTGATAAGTTTCGATGGTCCAAAGAGATGAGGTCAAATCCGATTAAGAGGAACTCAGATCTCTAGTGTGAATTCCATAATGATCATGGACACAGAACTGCAGATTGCAGATTTTTGCAAGGTGAGATAGAACAATTATTGAAACAGGGCTATTTGGCAGAATTGTTCAGTGAAAAAGGTAAACAGGCATACATGAAGAACAGGCAGGAGCCCCTAAAACCTCCATCTCCAAAATGAACCGTCGATGTGATACACGGAGGTGAAGAAGTAAACGGAATGGTCTGCAAAACAACCACAAATTTCACAATTACAAATGGAAAGCGGGTTCGTGAAAATCTGGAAGCGGGCGATATAACCTTCGATGATGCAGATATCGGTGGGTTAATGCTTCCTCACAACGATGCTCTGGTAGTATCTTTACTTATTCATGACAAGAACGTAAAAAGAGTGTTGATTGATCCAGGTAGTTCAGTCAATATCATTTTGCTAAGAGTCGTGGAAGAAATGCTATTGGGGAATCAAGTAATCCCAAGGGCACGAGCCATATCAGGGTTTGATAACTCTACGATTATAACAAAAGGGGAAATTGAGCTTAGCACTTATGCTCACGGGTGATAAAAAGTACTAGGTTCCAAGTCATCGATATTGACATGGCTTATAACGTAATCGTGTGAAGGCCATGGATCCACGACATGAAAGCAACACCCTCCACCTTGAATCAGGTAATTAAATTCCCATCTGAATGGGGGGTTCAGCAAATTAGAGGCAATCAGCAAACCGCGAGAAATATAAATTTTGTGGTACACTACAACAAAAAAGTAGAGGTGGAAGAATCAAAAGATAAAGGAATCTCCCAAGAAGGTAACACCGCCCAAACAAGCATGGAAGAAATTACTACCCAAATAGGTACGGAAGGTATTATTGCTGAAATAGGTACGAAAGAAAATACTTACGAGAAGGTGAATAAAGTTACCACAGAAGGTGCATTGGACCACACGGATGTAGATTCCAGACCGGACGTCATTCATGAACCGGAGGAAGACGAGCACATCAAAACAACTACGGAAGAGCTCGAAGCTGTTCCATTGTCTGAACAAAAGCTTGAACAGAAAGTGTATATAAGCACGAGACTGAACCCCAGTCGAAGAGGTAAGTTAATTGATTATTTAAAGGCTATCACAGACTGCTTTGCGTGGTCCCACTCAGATATGACAGGTATCTCACTAGAAGTGATGACTCATAAACTAAATGAAGATCCATCCTTCATACCTATTAAGCAGAAGAAAAGAAAGCAAGGGCCATTCAAGAACCAAGTGATTGACGAAGAGGTACAAAAACTCTTGAAGATTGGTTCGATACGAGAGGTAACGTACCCTAACTGGCTAGCTAACACTGTGGTAGTACCTAAAAAGAATGGCAAATGGAGNCGCCCGCAGGTCATGAGTTGTTAAGCTTTCTAGATGCGTATTCTAGTTATAATCAGATTAAAATGGATCCCTCAGACGTGGAAAAAACCTCATTTATTACAAACAGGGGGACTTATTGTTATAAAGTCATGCTCTTTGGCTTGAAAAACGCTGGAGCCACATATCAAAGGCTAGTGACCAAGATGTTCCAGGAACATCTAGGAAAAACAATGGAAGTTTACATTGATGACATGCTGGTAAAATCAACACGGTAGGAAGACCATTTCTAGCACCTCTCTATTACCTTTGACATTTTACTCAAGGATAATATGAAGCTTAATCCAGAAAAATGCGCTTTTGGTGTGGAATCAGGTAAATTCTTGGGTTTCCTTGTACCAAACAGGGGAATAAAGATAAACCCTGATCAAATTAAGTCTATAGAAGAAATACCTGATGTACTTATAAATAAAAAAGAAGTTCAAAGACTAACAGGAAGAATTGCAGCCTTAGGAAGATTTATTTCCAAATCTTCCGAGAAAAGTTTCAAATTCTTTGCATCTCTCAAAAAGCAAAATTGGTTCGAATGGACTGAAGAATGTCAACAGACTCTCAAATATCTAAAGGCTTACCTATCAAAACCTCCGTTGCTGTCAAAGCCGAAGGAGGGGGAGAGGCTATACATCTACCTTGTTGTCTCGAAAATTGCTGTAAATGCAGTATTGGTAAGGGAGAATAAAGGTAAACAATATCCTATTTATTATGTAAGCAAGACATTACTAGATGCTGAAACTAGATATCCACATCTAGNTAATTAAGCAAGCATGAAATAATATATCGGCCTAGGACTGCAATCAAGTCTCAAATCTTAGCTAATTTTGTCGCTGATTTTAGTAATACCATTGTCCCTGAAGTGGAGAAAGAGTTACAACTCTTCAACGGTGTTAATCGGGGTGTATGGACCCTATTTACCGATGGTTCTTCCAATATAAAAGGTGCCGGCTTAGGCATAGTCTTAATATCACCCATGGGTGAAAATACATGACAAACTATCAAATGTTATCCTATAACTAACAATGAAGCAGAGTACGAAGCTGTTATTGCAGGATTAGAACTCGCACAAGAACTTTCAATCGAGCAAATCGTAATCAAAATCGAGTCTCAACCGGTAGTAAATCACATACAGAGGACTTACATCGCTCGAGATACTCGGATGCAACAATATCTGGAAAAAATACGAGAGCTCGTGAGACAATTCAAAACATGGAAGGTAGTACAATACCTAGAGAGGAAAATGCAGAAGCAGATGCATTAGCTAACCTCGCAGCAGTCACGGAAGTAACAAACAAAGACAATGCAATATTTCGTTCATCTATTCCATTCAGCGATCGACCAGGATAGAAATGAGGTAACTTTCAACAATTTAACCTTGGATCGGAGAAACGAAATCCTAAATTTTTTGCAGAATGGCACCGTACCTGAAGACAAGAAAACAGCTCAAGCACTTCGCTGCAAATCCGCACGGTACTGCCTCATTCACAACTCATTATATCGCAAGATCTTCGGAGGGTCCCTAGCAAAATGCCTCGGACCTAACCAAACAGAGTTTTTGATGAAAGAAGTCCACGAAGGACACTGTGGAAATCACTCAGGGGCGAGATCCTTAGTAAAAACCCTAATCAGAGTTGGATACCATTAGCCTAAGATGGAAGAAGAGGCCGAGAAATTCGTATCCAAAATAATATCCCCATGGCCCTTCATGAAATGGGGTATGGACATAGTGGGGCCTCTTCCCACAACTAAAGGACAGATACGGTTTTTGCTCATGCTAACCGACTATTTTACAAAATGGGTAGAGGAAGAAGCGTTCAAACATGTGCGAGAAAAGGAAGTTAAAAGCCTCTTATGGCGAAAAATAATATGCCGCTTTGGCATACGAAAAGAGATTGTGTGTGATAATGGCCCACAATTCATAGGCTCACAAATCACAGAATTCTTTGAAAGCTGGCAAATCAAACGGATCACTTCAACGCTATACCACCCCGTGGCTAATGGTCAAGCTGAGTCAACGAATAAAGTCATCATCAAAAATCTAAAGAAGCGGCTAGATAAAGACAAAGGAAACTGGCCTGATGAGTTACCAGCGGTACTATGGGCATACAGAACAACTTCAAAAACAACCACGGGAGAAAATCCGTTCGCACTTGTCTATGGCTCAGAAGCCTTAATACATGTGGAGATCGGCGAACCAAGCATAAGGTTTACAAAAACCATGGAGGAAGAAAACGACTACGAATTGAAGACCAATCTGGACCTACTCGAACCATTGAGAGAAGCAGCACTAATACGATGGCAACTCAGAAACAAATCATAGAGCGTTATTACAACCGTAAAGCTCATCTCAGATACTTCAAGATTGGGGACTTCATCCTCAAAAAAGTCTTTCAAGCAACGAAAGAAGCAGGCGTAGGAAAGCTAAATCCAAACTCGGAAGGACCTTATAAAATCCGAGGCATAGCTGGGAAGGGCGCCTACGAGTTGGAAGCTATGGACGGCAGAATCCTACCAACAAGTTGGAATGCCATTCACTTGAAGAAGTACTACTTTTAAGGAAAAGAAGTACCCCCGGTCAGGTATCACACGTTCGATTTTATTTTGAACATTTGAAATTTTACTAACCTTTTTAGATGATAGGCATAAAGCTAATCCATCACCAGATAGTGATATTAGCCTATAAAGACGCAAGGAAATAACTAAATTCCCGGTCTAGGGTTACACTTTCTGATGGACGTTTTAGAAAAGGTTAAGCAATTTCGAGTCCCGTATATTTTTCCTTTCCAGGAAAAGGACCATAAGGAAGGAATAGTCAAGTGCTCGAGATTTCATTCTTCAAACCTCAAACAATTGGGGGACTATACAGTATGGAAGGAAAAAATGAAGCAAAAAAGACTATCAAAGAGTCAAAGCTCGAGCCTGAAGATCCATCTATCCAGCAAGCCAAGCGATACGAGCAAAATCGAAAGAGCCAAAGACTCAAACACAAAGCCTATAATCCAAAAAACCATCGAACATGTTCAGGTTAAAAGGCAAAATGTTAGCAATGTTAGCCACGAGGAAGAAATGCGCATCTTTGTACTTGTTCAAAAGAATAACTGTTGTAACTAAAAATAGTCACGAAATCTTTATACTCATATAGAAAACTGTTATCAAATAAAACAATTACGGATGCAAAAGCATTTTCCTCGTGCTTACTAAAACCTGTTGTCGACAAAAACAGTTACCGATGAAAACCCCAACTTGAATAAAAACTGTTACGAATGAAAAACAGTTTCTCTCTTGTATTAACTCGAAAAAACTATTACATACAAAAAACAGTTACAAAATACAAGTGTATATCAAATCTGTTAAAAGAAAACAGTTGCAACATGAGTTTTAGACGATAATCAAACACATGTAAAAAGTTGTGAAAGTTCAAACAAAAAACTTTCCTCAGAAACATTCTTAAATATGTGAAAAATTCCTATCACTCTATTGCATTATTACACCTTTATGAAGTTGGGACGTCTTCTTCATTAAGTGTCGATAAAAAAAGGGCTCTCTTCCATAAATTATGCCTACTACAAAAAGGCACACATTTAATATGACACCGTGCCTATTACGAAAAGGTACGAGTAATCTAAAGCATTCTATATGCAAAACTCAGAGGNTAAAAAAGGGGGGGTGAACCAACTTCTTAAATTTCTTCAGGAGGGGGGTTGACTTCATGGAAGAAGGAGCAGGAGCGGCTTGGGACGAAGAGACTTTAGCAGCAAGAGCCTCACCTTCAGGTGAAGAGAGATTCTGACCTTGTTGAGCCTTCTCAATGGACTCCTTGATTTTTGCATTTTCAGCATCAAGGTCGAAACCTTCTCGGCTTATTTCAGTTAATGTGTCGAGGCGAGAGTTCATATACGTCCAACTAACATCGACAACTGCCCTATCTTCAAGAGCTTCGTAATGTTTCTCCCATAGCATAACTTCAACTCTTAGTTCATCCCTCTCAGTCACGACAGCATCATTAGAGGCCGTTAAAGGAGCGAAAGACCTTTCCAGGAATTGAACTTTCTCCAAAGAGTTACGGAGATCTTCCTGGGTATGAGTAAGGTATTTCACTAATTCGCCCTAATACTCCTCCTTTTGGTCTAGTAAGGCCTTAAAACTCCTGACCTCTTCATAGGCACGAGACAGCTGCTCCGCAATGAGGACTCTAGGACGCTCTTATCCTTGTCTACCTGATCAGAGGATGCCTTCTCCACGGCCAAATCTACCGTCATGACCCTCACTTGCTGCTCCAAGGTACATTTTTCTTCTTCTACAGCCTCCATGTCGAGCCTTAAGCTTTCATACTGCTCCTTCCAGTTATCTGCTTCCGTACACCATTATTTCACTTCCTGCTCCGTATGAGAAATCCTTTTCATAAGCTCCGTGCAATAAGATTGATCTACATAAGAAAGCCAATTAGATATGGTAAATACATGCACAAGAATGAACACAAGAAAATGCATTTTGCCTTTAAAAAAGTATGCACGATTTCATTAGCCCATGTAAGGGAACTGTGGCTGTCAAACTTAGCTCTTTCTGTCGGGCCTATCAACGGTTTCAACCACACATCCGGCTGGCCAGACTTTTTAAAGAGACTACCCTCCGCTGGAACTTCTATCATCACCTGCCTCATCTCTCCGCTGGAAGACCCTACTTCTGTAACAGAAGGCACGAAAGCAGGTAGAGATGGATGAGCTACAAGTGAGGAAGTCTGAGGGGCCAAAAAAGCCACGGGAGAGGGAGCAACGACATGAGCAGGAATAGCCACGGGGGCAGGAGAAATAACTGGAACAGTTGAAGGGATTTCTCTAAGAGTTGGAGAGAAAACAACCAAGGGAGCTTCATTAGAAACAGAACCAAAGCCTTCACGGAACAATTGGCCAACAGATTCACGAACGGGAGAGGGAGTAGCATCCTCGGAGGCAGAAAGTCCAACTTCAGGCACAGAAGGCATGATGACAGGTGTAGACTCGTCGTCTGAGACCACCTTCCTTCTGCGTGACCTATGGACCAAAGTTCCCTCCTCTTCCTTCTCTTATCCCAAGGTCCTTGAACTACCTGCTTTTATCTTTGAAGAAGAAGAGCCTAAATGACCTCCTGGGCCTGAGCTAGGGATAATTTGGGAACAGACGCGGATGCAGAAACTCCACGAGCAGGAAACCCTGTCAAAAGGAAAGGGTTAAATAATGCTCAACGGAATAAACAAGTACAAATAAAAACTTCACTTACCATGAGTCTTAGCTCTCCAACCAAACCTCTCAGATAGGTACTTCCACAAATGTTCTTCCAATGGAGAAATTAATAAATTCTACCCAATCTCAGAAACCGGAGACAATCTCGACGGTTCCCATGATTGCTGCAAAAAGAAGAAACAACTACGGTATTGATAAAATATCTAAAGCAAAAAGAAATGAATGTGAGCAAAAATGTACTCACGTGCAAAATTCCACTTCTCAGGGAAGGGAAGATTCTCTTCACCTACTAAATCAGTAGTAGGAACAACAACATACCGAAGAAACCAACCTCGAAGTGACATCATCAATGACAGTCTATGTATTTGTTTCTCTAATCCCAAGTCAAGCTTGTTGAGTTTACCTCGGCGTGGCCTTTCTCTATCACCAATTTCATCAATTGCACCTCCGCTCCGGAATGGAATTCATCGGAGTCGACTAACGAACCTAGATTAGCTAACACATCGGCCTCGTTTTTCTAATTTCAAGGTATATGTTGTAAGGGTTTATTCCTTGAACTGATGTAATGTCACTTGCAACTTATCCAGGTATCTCCATATCCAGTCTTCTTTTACTTCATATGTCCCATTGACTTGGTTAAAAAAGAGGAGAGAGTCGCACTTGGCTACGATCACCGCCCCCAAGATCTTAGCCAGTTCTAGACATGCAATCATAGCCTTATAGTTGGCTTAGTTGTCAGTCAATTTCACAGTTCTAATATATAGCCTTATTACATTACCCGTGGGTGTTTTTAATACGATTCCAAACCCGGACCCTTTCGCTTTATAAGCACCATCTGTGAATAGGGTCCAAACCCCCGAGAAAGTCCATGAAGCAAACAATAATTCTTTCTCGACTTCGAGGATCAAGGCCGGCATAAAGTCGACCACGAAGTCTGCCAAAAATCTGAGACTTTATAGTATTTCAGGGTCTGTACTCAATATTGTACCCGCTAATTCTACAACCCATTTTGCAAGTCGACCCGAGATCTTGGGTTTATTCATAACATTCCTTAGCGGATACGAGGTCACAACACATATGGGATGACAATAAAAGTACGATTTTAGTTTCCTAGATGCGCTTAATAAGGTGAGCGCTAATTTTTCTAAGCGCGTATACCTCGTTTCAGAATCACCTAAGGTTCTACTAATATAATATATAGGAAACTACGTACCTTCTTCTTCCCGGACCAGGACACCACTTACCGCAACCTCAGAGACTGCTAAGTAGAGGTATAACTACTCGTTCGCCTTCGGGATGTGCATCAAATGAGGTCTTGATATGTATCGTTTGAATTCTTCTAAATCCAGTTGACATTCTGGGGTCCAAGAGAATTCGTTCTTCTTCTTTAGTGATGAGAAAAATTGGTGGCTTCTGCCCGATGATCTCAGAATAAACCGACCCAATGCAGCTATCCGCCCAGCCACTCTCTGTACCACCTTGACTTTGTCAACTATGGTGATATCTTCTATGGCTTTTATCTTATCTGGGTTGATCTCTGTTTCCCAGTTAGACACCATTAAATTGAGGAACTTGTCCGAGCCGACTCTTACGGCACACTTCTCCAGGTTCAGCTTCATGTTGTATTTCCTCAGTATGT
The DNA here is from genome assembly GCA_005239525.1 of Nicotiana knightiana. NCBI lineage: Eukaryota > Viridiplantae > Streptophyta > Magnoliopsida > Solanales > Solanaceae > Nicotiana > Nicotiana knightiana. The sequence goes on from ML425472.1 coordinate 44,612, forward strand.
CGAAGGTTTTCTACAAATGTTTCAAATGGTCCTCTGCTCATATGGACTTAACTAACATATCCTCAATGTAAACCTCCATTGATTTTCATATCTGTTCCTCGAACATTTGATTAACTAGGCGTTAATAAGTGGCACCGTCATTTTTTAATCCGAAAGGCATCATGTTATAACAATAGGTGCCGAATTTAGTTATAAAAGAAGTTTTCTCTTGGTCACCCGGGTCCACCCGTATTTGGTTGTACCCGGAATAGGCATCGAGAAAGATCAGTGTCTCGTGCCCGGCCATTGCATCAATCATTCGGCCGATGTTAGGCAAGGAAACGAATCCTTCATAAATTATAAGCTTATTTCCTTTTTAGGCACGACTACAACGTTATTCCAACCAATTCGAGTATTTAACTTCCCGAACGGAACCTATTTTCAAGAGTTATACCTTGTCTTTGAAGAATGCATGCTTGATTTCGAACTACGGCCTCCTTTTCTGTTTGACCGGGTGGAATTTTGGATCCAAGCTCGATTTGTAAGTTATCACCTCCGATGGGATCCCTGTCATATCTATGTGGGACCAAGAAAAAAAACTAACACTAGCTTTAAGGAAATCAATAAGTTTTTTCCTGAGCTCGGGGGTTAACCCGGTGCCCATGTATACCTTTCAGCCTGATAAATACTCGATCAGTATGACCTGTTCCAGTTCCTCAATTGTTGACTTGGAGGAATCAGTATCATTGGGTGCTATGAAGGATCTCGGAACCCCGAAATCATCTTCCTCATTCATTGAGTGTTCTTCCCGTTTCTCAAGCCCGATCGGGGTTGGGATTAATGATTGCTATTTGATGCTTTTCTCTTCGAACAATCCCTCACCTTTTGATGTTGTGATTGTGGGCATTGGGATCACTTCCTCGATAGCGAACATCTCCTTTGCGGCTGGTTTTTACCCCTAGACCATTTTGATTCCGCCTGGGGTTGGAAACTTCAATGCCCGATGCAAGGTCGAAGGCACCAATCTCATGTTGTGGACCCATGGCCTCCTAAACAAGACATTGTATCGCATGTCCTCCTCGATTACAAAAATTCTCGTTTACTGAGTGGTCTCGGCCGTTTTTACGGGTAGGTTTATTTCACCCTTTATTGTCTCGCATGCCATGTTAAACTCGTTCAATACTCGTATGCCGGTACGATTTGGTCCAATAACCCCAATTGTTCCATAACTCTCCATCAGATGATGTTGTCCGAGCTACCCGGATCAATTAACACACACTTAACATGAGATTTATTAATAAGTACAGATATTACCAATGCATCGCTGTGAGGTTAAATGATTCCCTCGACGTCCTCATTGCTGAACGAGATGGACCCCTCCAGAACGTAGTCCCGAGTGCATTTTTCTCTTGTGATAGAAAATTTGGTGCATTTTATCATTATCCCTTGTGGGACATCTACTCCCCCAATGATCATGCTGATCACATGTTGAGGTTTTTCCTGCTTTATGTGTTTGTTAGAGTCCCTGTTTTTGAAATGATTTTTGGCTCGCTCACTTAGGAATTCCCGAAGATGCCCATTTTTGAATAGATGAGCCACTTCTTCCCTTAGCTATCGATAATCCTCGGTCCTGTGACAGTGAGTAACGTGATATTTACATATCAAATTGTTATCCCTCTGTGCGGGATCAGAATGGAGAGGCCTTGGCCATTTCTCTCCATAATGCGGCCGATGGCCGAAACTATATTCCTTGCATCCACGTTGAAGTTATATTTAGATAGTCTTGGGGATTCTCTTCCCCCGAGTGATCTGTCGAAACCGTTATTACCCATCAAACCCCGATTGCTAGGACCTTGGTTGCTTCTCATATCGTTCCTGGTCGGGTGGAGACCGAGTTCATTTCCCCTTATATCCGAGTTGTATGGCTGGTAACGATCTCGGGGTAGCCTTGGCTCCTGATCCACAAGTCTTTTAGATCTGTCGTTCACTATATTAGGGTAAACAAACCCCATAGGAGCTCTTAGTTAGTCGTCCTCGACTCTGATCTTTGACTGGTACCTGTCTTGAACATCGGCCCAAATAACCGCCAGGTACTCTACCAAGTTTTGCTTCAATTATTGAGAAGCAACAAAACTTCGGGAGTTGAGTCCTTGAGTAAATGCTTGAACGGCCCAATCATCTACAACCGGGGGCAGGTCCATCTGTTCCATTTGGAACCTTGACACGAACTCCCTAAGAATTTTGTTGTCCGTTTTCATCACCTTAAAGAGGTCTGATTTCCTACTCTCTACCTTGATAGCGCCGGTATGGGCTTTAACGAAGGCATCTGCAAGCATAGCAAATGAATCAATAGAATTTGGAGGTAATTTATTATAATGACCCAACCATTCATTTTGAGATCAAGCGCGTCGTTCAGTGGTTTGAGGCCGTGGGCAGCTTCATTTCAGGTATTATGACCCGTGGGCATGGTCCGAATTGAATTTCGGGAAGTTTAGAGTTGGTTTGGAAAGAAAATTCTCATTTCAGAAGCCTTAAGTTGTAGGAATGGACTAAGATTAAATTTTGAGTAAACGACCTCAAAATCAGGATTTGAAGGTTCCCGCAGGTTCGTATGATGATTTCAGACTTGGGCGTATGTCCAGATCGGGTTTTTGATAACCCGGGAGCGTTTCAGTGCATATTGTGGAAGTTAGAATTTTAGAAGAATTTCATAAATTTAAGCTTGAAGTGCATTTCAGAGTTATTGATGTCCATTTGGGATTTCGAATCTGGGAATAGCTTTTTATGGTGATTCTGGAGTTGGGAGCGCGATCGGAAGTGAATTCGGATGTCCGGAGGTCATTTTGAAGTCATTTGGCTAAAGATAGGAATTTGAAGGTTTTTGGAGAAATCCAATCGGAAGTAGAAATTTTAATATCGGGGTCGAAATGTAATTCCAGAAATTGGAGCAGGTCCCTATCAAATATGACTTTTATGCAAAATCTAGGGTCAATCGGACGTGATTTGATAGGTTTCGGCATCAGATGTAGAAGTTGGAAATTTCTAAGTTCATAAAGTTGGGATTTGGGTGCGATTCGTGGTTTCGATGTTGTTTGATGTGATTTGAGGCCTCGAGCAAGTCCGAACTATATTTTGGAACAGGATGGTATAATTGGACGGGGTCCGGGGGGCCTCGGGTGGATTCCGGGTGGTTAACAGATCAATATTTGAAGTTGAGAAAAGCTGAAGCTGCTGGTGTCTGGTGCGACCGCACCTGCGAGGCTTTGGCCGCAGGTACGGACAATGGGGCGCATGTGCAATTTTGGGTTGGAGCTGAGGAAGCCGCAGGTGCGGGAGATTTGGTCGCACATGCAGGAGAGCAAGTGCGGAGGTAGGATCGCAGGTGCAGAAATGAGGTTGGGCAGAATGTTTTAAAACCGGGAATTGTTGGCCATTTCTTCATTTTTCTCTTGGTTTAGACGATCTTGGGAGGCTTCAAAGAGAGGATTTCTTCATGAAATGTCAAGGTAAGTAACTCCTTCATGTTTCTAAGTTAAATACAAGGTTATTTCATGGAATTGTACATGAAAATCGTGGAATAATTTGGAATTATGGAAGAAAACCTAGAAATGGTAATTTAGATTTTTAGCCACGAATTTGAGCATGGAATGTAGAGTAAATTGTATATTTGAACTAGTGGAGTTATGAGTAGATTATATCTTCGAGAAATTTCGGATTTCGAGCAAGTGGGCCCGAGGGCATTTTGGTCATTTCACTGAGCAGGGTTGGGAAAATATATAATTTGAATTTGTTGCAAGTATTAGGATGAATTTTCATTGCTTTGCCCGTTATTTGGTAGTTTTGGGGCGTTTCGCATCCATGGAAGTCGACGGAAGGGCTTGGAAGCCGGTTATGGGACTTCGGAGCGAGGTATGTCTCCTTTCTAACATTGTGAGGGGGAATTGTCCCCCTAGGTGAACTAACTTAGTATGTGCTAATATCTTCGGGGGCTACGTACGCATGAGGTGACGGGAGTCCGTGTGTAGCTACTATTATGCCATGTCCGGGTAGTCTAGGACCCACTAGCATGCCTTATGTGTTGTACCCGTGATCCTGCCTGTATTACTTGACTGCTAATATAATCGAAATCGTAATTTGATATCTAAAGAAGAATAAAGTTCATTTTATTAATCAGCTGGAAAGAGAATTGTTTTCCTCCGTGGATAATTGTATACTTGATAAAGTGATATTATTGAACATTATTAGACTTGGCAAATAAAATTCGAGAAAGGATTTAAACACTATTTGTGGTTTTTTTAAAAGAGAAATATGTCATTTACTTGAGTATTTGTTTTTCCGACGTATTCGGGGTTGACTGTTGATTGTGCATGATTGCATGTGACCGCTTCGCAATTTACAATCCGCGAGCGGAGTGTTATTTCCCCCACTCTCATGGGAGCGGGCCGTACGCCACGGCTGATTGAAAGATGCACTTATGGTTCGGGCCGTTCGACCCTCGGCAGTGCGTTGACATGATTATTTTATTGAAAGATGCACTTATGTTCGGGTCGTTCGACCCTCGGCAGTGCATAGACATGAGTATTTAATTGAGGGGTGCACTTATGGTACGGGCCGTTCGATCCTCGGCAGTGCACAGAGTGATTATTATGACGACTCAGGCCGGTTGTCCTTATCCTGTATGCGCATGCTAAATTGTTAAATGTTTTTATCGATGTTTTTAAAAAGTGATAAGATATTTGGGGGAAAACAAAGAGGAAATTTTTCATTTAAGATAATTGAGGGAAAACGAGGAAGTGGTAACTGTTTTTTTACTTCCAGTATTTACTTGGATTTTAGTGCCTTATATATATTGCTGCTTTACTGCCTTTACATGCCTACCGTGCTCATCATATGATGTTAATTAATTTGCTGGACCTTAGTGAGTGTCTAATTCGACCTCTCGTCACTACCTCTCTGAGGTTAGGCGGGCGACTTACCGAGTACATGTTGTTTTTGTACTCATGCTAAACTTGCTGTACATTTTTATTGCACAGGTACTTTCATAGTGACATGGCTGGTTTGGAGACTTAAGCGAGCTGTACTATCCGGAGGCGATCCGCAATTGACAGAGTCTCCCTCATACTGTATTTATTTTCATTTTTAATTCCTTGTCCAGTTTGTATTTCGGACGAGCTTTGTGCTGATTGTATAAATTCTTAGAAATTGCTCATGTACTTGTGACACCGGGTTCTGGGATGTGTTGGGATATAATTGCTGAAATGGAATATTCAAACTATTATTTTACTTGACATATTTTATTTAGTTAATAAAGTGAAAGGAAATATTTTTTTTTCATAAATGTTAAAACAAGAAATTGTTTCAATTAATTAATGATTGGCTTTCCTGACAATGATGTCCGGCGCCATCACGACCTTATGGATTTTGGGTCCTGACAACATGGTATCAAAGCGCTATGTTCCCTTAAGTCTCACGAGTCATGAGCAATTCTAGTAGAGTCTTGCGGATTGGTACGGGGACGCATGTACTTATGTTCGAGAGGCTACAGGGTTGTTAGGAGTACTTCCCTTCTTGATTCCTCATCGTGTGATTTGATTCCTTTGATTCTTATGCCTATGTTTATTCCTACTCATCTTACGTATCGCGAAACGCTTGCTTTGAATCAGGAGTTTGAGGAATTGAAATGGTGCTACGGACGTAATTCGAGATGTTTCCATGTATAATTGGTTGGGGCTGTTGTTATGGCCCTGCAAAAGAATAATATGTTTTTTCAGCTCAGTAGTTTTGCTTCTGAGAACCTTAAGGCTATGCTCAGGTAGTGATGATGCTTGTGATTGGTTATCGCGTGATGTCGATATAATGATAGAATGATTGCCCGTATGTTGGGGGTGATGAATGGTTTGAAGGGAGGTCTTCTCAGAGTGTGATTTCGAGATTTCGGTATTTTAGTTCCGGCAGAGGAAAGGCATTTGGGTTATGAATGGTCCGGTTGGGATTGATAAAGTAGTAAGACTTGGTGTCTTCAAGTGAGGTGGGATATGCACCTTGACGTGAAGTCATCGTCATTGATCGAATGTAATGTTTTAAATTTGTCGGTGCTATGGTTTCTTCGGTTGCGTGGGGTCATAGTATTATGAAGAAGTATCGAAGAAGCGGTTATCCGAGATCGTGAGGTGCGGTGGTTCAGTACCGGATAAGTGTTGATAATGAAGGCAGTTAGAGAAAGATGATCTTCGGAGAGTTTGAAGTCGTAGTGATCTACTGGTTTAAGAGCTACAGAGAATGATCCTGAATTGAGGCTAGGCGATGGTTCCATTTCTAGGAAGCCCGGTGTAAGAAGCGAAAGTCGAGCAATCGCAAAGTGGGGGAGCGGCAGCATAGCTTGGAATTTGAAGATATTGTCGCGCATTTAATGGATGTCCATGAGGAGCGGACGGACTAGTAAAGTTGGTAAATGAAGCAGGGCGTAGGATGGGGTATTGATGTCGTAGAGAGCTTGCATTTCAGCGTCGTTGGAAGGTGTCCGCGGGTGATTTCCACGGGTGGGCTATCTCCTGTGATAGGTTAGCGGTGGCATGGTTGGCAGGTCTCTGTGAGGGGTTCTAGTGGCTATTCGGTAGGAGGCAGAATGTGTGAATGATGCTAGATAATGTGAGTATTTAGGGAGTGCTAGAAAGAGAATTTTGAAGAATTGGACGGATTGGTTGAGCAAGATAGCGTTATCAAAGGAGGAAGGATCTCGGCAGGGTCTAGAGTGGTGCGAGGAGTAGCTTCGGGCTAAGTGGGGGAGTCCCACCATCTGCAGTTGGGTTGCAGGATTGTGTTATCATAGGGTTGTGGATTGTCGGCATGTTGGCAAGTTATTACAGCTAAGGGAAAGGAGTAGAATGGTGATTGTGCGTAAGATTTGATGAAGGTGTGCAAAAGTTAGACCTGTCAGACCGGGGTTAGGCTTTGGAAGATTCAGAATTTATGTTTAAGGCATAGGCGAGTTGTAAGGATAGTGACTCGGTTATGTGTTTCATTGAAAGGGGTATTCATGTGCTAGGAGAGCCTTGGATTTGATTGTATTCGGGACCAGTCAGAGTGGGTGACTCTCAATAGCGGTCCTAGTAAATTCAAAAGTTAAGGATGCGGTGTTTAAGGGTTAGACGCAACAGTATGATTAAGAATTTAGCTTTCGCAGCGTAATTTCATAGAAAGGGAAAATGGTTGGAGTGTTCTATGTTATTTTCCGCATGCAGGATAGTATTAGAGGAGTGAGAGAAATAAACTCCAGATTGTAGAAAGATTATCAGGAGGGTATGAGACGGGTTGCGGGATTTAGGCAGCATAGTCTCGTGAATCAAGGTCACTCGGGATGAGTGAGGGTTGAGTCTGCTATGAGTTGAAGGAAGTTGCTATTATTCCTGAAGAAATTGGAGATGATTAAAAGAAGAGAAATTGATTATCCATGGTTGAAATGGCACATTTGCGGCAGTGATCAGTTCCTTTGATGTGATTAAGTTATGCATGTGGTTTGTGCCGGTGTGTGTGGGACTTGTCGGCCGTCGTAACAGATCTCATGTGGGAGCATTTGAGTGCTATGGCCTGTCAGGTGTAGGCGGATCCCGGAAGGGTTATGGTGGTATAGGCTACTACTTAAGGATTTACATGTTGGGTGGTTGTGAGAATTCACTCATGTGTTAAGATGGTACTCTTGAATTGAGTTAAGTAAAAGGTCTCTATATGATGAAGTTTTCACCCTATTGGTGGTTTAGAAGTTATGATAGGATTCTTGCGCTACCTCATATTGGCTTGTTAGGTGCGGTAAGCAGTATGTAACTAGGAGTAAGAATCGAGATTTGTGGTTCGGTGTTAATAAGGATGTCATGAGCTCGGAAGAGAAAGAAAAAGTGATTTTAAAGTTCAGAGTAGGCTGGTGTCATCTTCAGTGTCACCTGAGATCGATATTCGGTGAAAGAGGCTTTGAACCCTGGTCATGGGTTCTTGATGTGTCTTGCGGCCTTAGGGTGGTCGGTGTTATGGATGTGCAGACTTGTTGCCTTGTGTGGAAGGTCGTGGAAGCATGGCCGGAAAAAGATTTTACAAGTGTGACATGTAGTCACTTGATGGATTGAAGATTTAGACTGAGTATAAATAAGTGCAATGTTGTTTATTTGAGAAGTTATGCCTGAAAGGCATTCAGTTCATTTGGTTGTGGATTGTGGGGTGTTTGTCCCGACTATGATGGTTGTTCTTGCGTATTATGAGAGGAAGCGGGTTAATGTGGACCCAGGTAAAGCTATTAGCTTAGTTCAATGTGAGCAAAAGGTAGACTCGATGTTTTTGGATGGATTTAAATATGATTATGGGCTCTGTATGAGCCATACATGTTCCTTTCAGTAGAGTGCTTTTTCATGGAAAGGTATTAGAGCAGCAAATGTTGTTCCGTCTTCGTCAAATTCATGTGATATTGTGATTGTGTCGTGTGAGTTGTGAAACGGCTTGATGATTTTGTATGTATTGAGGTCCCGCATAGTGGTGATGTTATGTGAGCATGATAGCTCTTGGGATCCAGAGTGTGTGTGTGTGTGTGTGTGTATATATATATATATATATATCGCACCTCAGTCGCGCTTGAGTTGTTGCATTTATCAGCCTCCCCAGGATGGTATTATGCACTTAGCATGCTTGTGACCTATATTCGGTAATGTGTAATAGTGAGCAATTCAGCTCCATGTATATTTCCTTATGTGAGTTTTATGATGGGATCGGGTGGCACGCTGCCACGGGTATGTTATTTGGATCGGGTTTCACGCTGCAACAATGTGATGATGAGAAGGGTTAATATATATATATATATATATATATATATAT